>OVBA01002671.1:0-32703 GCA_900406435.1 Lepidium aucheri | reverse complement strand
GGGCACTCGTAGGCTGGCCTCGGCCTTGTGTATGGCGAGGTGGAGTGTCAAAGCTAGCTATTGGAAACGAGTTGAGCATTTTTCTCTCCCCCCTTCATGAATCGAATTGTCCTCAGTATTAGCGACCATACCAGCTTGTGGAGGAAGCTCTTTGTCAAAGTTGCCTAACCTCGAGGCTAGACAGCGAGTATTGATGTTGAGTTTAAGTTGTTTATGTCCTATCCTCGCTTTTGGTCCTCGAGGAGTACCTACGAGGCCTGAAAATACAGAGGAGTGTGGAGTTTCTTGAACTCGGGGCTTGACGGCGAGTACAAACGTTGAGCTTAGGTTGTTTGTGGTGCCCTCGGGTCTGGCTGTCGAGGAGTACCTGCGAGGCCTGTGAGGACAGAAACAATGATTCATCAATAGGATATGAGCTTGGTCTTTATAGATCCAAGCTGAGTGAAGCATAGATAAGTAACACAAAAACTAATCCTAAGACTAGCAAATTATGAATTGGAACAAGCAAAAACTTATTTGGCAATGGCGCCAATTTGATAAGAAGGTTTTTGACCTATAGAATCAAATCATTGAAGCATAGTGGTAAGTAGGTGGATGTCGAACCAATACTCAGTAGTTACTTGCAAACAATCTACCTAATACTAAATCCTAGTCCAGGCAACCTATCAATCTGTCACAAAAATAGGCTATGTTCTCATGAAAGCTTGCAATCTAGCCAATAGGACAAAATAAGCTACAAGACAAAATAAAAACAGAACCAAACTTGCAAAAACAGAGAAATGACTAAATAACAGAGCAAGATGATGACAATAGATAAATCTAAGATATGAAACATGAATCTAGAGGATAGGAGGTGATTGATCGGCGGTAAACTCGCCGATCCGACCTTGCCAAGCTATATAAAGCAATCCCTAGACCGGGATAAGCTAGATAACCCCATTCTCATGGTGAAGACCCCTTTCCAAATACGGCTGATCCATTACGGTGCTAGCCACGATCATGCCAAATCAGAAGCTTAAAGTTCAGCCCAAAACATCTAATAGCTGATCCACAATACTAGATCTCTCCTTGGTGGATCAAACCATCACTCACATGGCACTTGGTCTCCGATTCCCTTAGCGCTAGCTTTAGGTTTCGGCCCAAATCAGATCTCTCTTGATCAAGGAGAGATCAGCCTTAAGCTCAGCCATGTGAGAAGAGATCGGATCAGATCATTGTTTGCAAGGCGAGTGGATTGGTGATTTCACCTCCGATCTCCCTATCCTCGAAATCCACAAGGATCTACTCACTTCTCATGGCGTGAGAGTGGAGGATCAAAGGAGATCTCATCAGCATAAACATAAACAGCAATAAAATAAAGACCAGAAAGCAAAAGATGAAGATCAAATCAAACTTAATTCATGAAAGCATAAATCGGAATCAACAATGTACCTTAAACTTAAAAGAAAGCAACAACAAAGATAGAGAGAGTTTTTCAGCTAAACATCAGATAAAATGATAAGAGAGTGATTAGAGGGTATTTATAGGGTCATTTGCATAAACTTAATGGTCAAACCTACCTAAGTTGGTCAACCAAGAATCTTGCCCTCAGAGTCCTTGGGCAAGCTTGGGCACCAAGGGATGCTTCTAGTTTTCATCCTCGGGGTAGAAGGTCGAGGCTTGGCTGCAAGGTGAGATCTTCTCCACAAGGGTGAGGTATTTATGTCATCCTCGAGGTCTACACATGAGGCAATAGTGCGAGGCTAGGTTCTTCAGTCAGTCCTCGCCCTTGGTAGTGTGAGGCTGAGGTGCGAGGGAGTCTAAACTTTGGTTTTTCTGCTTCTTTGTTCATCCAAGTCTTCCTCAGTTTTCCTGCCCCATTCCTTGCATCCATTTGGCTCCAAAATGCTCCTTAAAACACCTAAATCCGCTCCATATGCAGAATGTATGGTATGCAAGTGCACAACATGAAAATTACCCTAAAAGGACTCTAGAATGATGCAAATGCTATGATATGGTTGGAAAATGACTCTAAAAATGGTCCTAAAAAATGTTAAAATCCAGACATATCATCGTATTCTTCGCCATACTGACCATCAGCTAGAGCGAGATTCTCTATCAATGCTCTTCCCTCAGTAATTTCTTATTGCAAAAAGCTTCCTTGGCTTGCAGTATCAAGGAACATACGGATCCTCGAGTGGACTCCTTGGTAGAATTTGTTGAGGATGGTATCCTCTGGGAAACCGTGATGTGGACATTGAGACTGATATGTCTTGTATTTGTCCCACGCCTCAGCAAGCGACTCGGTGCTCTGCTGCACAAGTTGGAGATATTATTCCAGAGCTTGGCTATCCTTGAATTTGAGAAGAACTTTGTGTGGAATAGGCGTTTGCAGCCCGGCCAAGTAGTGATGGTGCCAGTGGGAAGGTGTTTCTCCCATTGATGTTCTCTATATCCAAGGGAAAAGGGAAAGAGTCTTAGCTTCAGTGCGTTCTCACTCATTCCATTGATGCGATAAGTGTGCATAACCTCTCGAACTCATCAAGGTGGTCGAGGAGATCCTCCAAGGATAAGCTGTAAACTTGTTGTTTTGGACCATTGAGATTAGTCCACTTTTGATCTCAAAGTTATTATTCTGGATCGCCGGCAGTTGGGTCCCGTTCCATTGAGTGTGAATGCTCGGAGCGTCGCTCGTACCAATGTAGCGAGGTTGGCAAGCTTGAGGTTGTACTTGCGCCTAGTGGGTGGCCTCATTAGGTAACAGTGATGTTCATCTATCGTCGTACCTAGTGTTGTATTGTCCAGATCGAGCTGCGGCTGCTGCATTCTCGTGCGCTAGTGTCTGATCTCATAAGGAATAAGGTTGATGTTGTCGATGAGTGGCTGAAGGTTATGAGAGCCCTTCGAACGCGTGTGCATAAACTGATCAACTTGTACTGACTACTCGATTAACTCATAGGAGTTAAGGCGAGGTTGAGGATTCTGGGTCTGTCCTCGGTCCCAAAGGTCGAGGTTAACCTGTGAGGCCTACAAGGACAGAAACAACGACTTGTCAATATGATTGAAGCTTGGTCCTTATAGATCCAACCTGTATGAAGCAAAGACAAGTTATCTGAGCGGTAACACGCAACGTGATCCTAAGACTAGTAAACTATAAATTGAAACAAGCAAAAGTCGATTTGGCAACGGCGCCAATTTGATAAAAGACTTTTTGCTTCTCTTATCAAATTATTGAGTGTGGTGGTAAGTAAGGTGGATTGTCGAACCAAATACTTAGAAATGCTTGTAAACAACCTATCCAATACCAGATCCTATTTCAAGTTAACCTAAGATTCTATCACAATGATAGATCTTGATTTTAAGTCTAGCTTGCAAACTAGCTAATAGGACGAAATAAGCCAAAGGACAAAAACAGAACAAATTTAAATTGCTAAAACAGAGAAATGATCAAATAACAGAGCATGAAAAGCAAAACAATGATTTAATCTATTCAAAGAGTAAAGATCTAGAGGATAGGGAGGTTGATCGGCGACAAACTCGCCGATCCCACTCACTGGATTCTTTGGACCAGGTTGTTTTCTAGATCGGCCCGATCTCATGGTGAGGATCGCTATCCGGATTGGCTGATCCATTACGACTATGGCCGTGATTAAGCCGAACCGGATGCATAAAGTAAATCCCAACTCGTCTAATGGCCGATCCACATGCTAGATCTCTCTTCACCGGATCAAGTCATCACTAGCAAGGCATTTGGTCTCTGTTTCCGTTAGCGCTAGCTTCCGGTCATGGTCCAAGTCAGATCTCAACTGATATGGGAGAGATCAGCATTAAGCTTGGTCTTATTAGAAGAGATCAGAGTTTAAATCATGGCTAGCTCGGCGAAGGAATCAACGGATTCACCTCCGATCGCCCCATCTTTGAGATCCAAACGGATCTACTCGCGCCTCATTTTGTGAGGGCTGAGGATTACGGAAGATCCACATTGCATTATTAAAGGCGTAGTAAAAATTGTAAGAAGAAAGATAAAGATCAAAGAAAACTTAATTCATTCAATCATAAACTTAAATCATTCAAGAATACCAACCTTCTAAAACAAGCTTAAAGAGAAAATAAAAGCAATAAAGTAGAGAGAGTTTTGCGGCTAAGAAATCAGATGATTCTATGAAAGAGTCATTAAGGGAGTATTTATAAGGTTAATTGTGTAACCCTAATAGTCAAACCGACCAAAGTTGGTCAAGCATGCGGTCAGTAAAACTTCCTCAATGACCTTGCACGAGATTGGACACTGAGGAGTGCTTCATATCTGTGTCCTCGTGGTTCTTGTTTGATTTATGGCTCCGAGTGTGTCCTTTCATGTGAAGAGAGAAGGGTTTTGGTTTTCCCTCGCAGCAGATAGATTGAGGTAAGTCACCAAGGCGGCCTTTGTTGAGTGTTCTGGGTATTCCTCACCTTGCGATCCGCGAGGTAGCGATCCGAGTGTGCACGATCATTCTTGACTTAGACGTTCCAGAAGCTGCTCCAGTTCTCCTTAGCTCCAGTTATTCTCCTTTTCTGCTCTTTTTTTGCTCATTTACCTAGATAAACTCCAAAACTCCAAATGCCAAGAATGCAAAACTAACCTAAACATATCTAAATGCAAAGAAAGTCTAGCTAGATGAGTGCAAAATGACCTAAAATAAGACTCTAAAACTATCAAAAATCACACACTTCAGTTGTCCTTCGAATTATAGAACCTTGCAATAATATTTTTATAGTTTTTCATTCGTAGGTTTGCCCGATCTTTTTTTTCTTCTATCATGTCTACTACATGTTAGAGCATTTCGTTGTTCTCCTATTCCAACTCTTAAGCTTCTATCTTTGCAAGCTCGGGACCAAAGTCTCTGCTGGTACCATTGCTTCTACACCAAATAGTAGCGAGAAAGGCGTTTCCCAAGTGGCTCATCTTGGTGATGTCTGGTAAGCCGAGAGGATGCCTTTGAGCTCAGCGTGCCAGCTCGACTTTTTTGGTTCCAGCCATTTCTTGAGTATGCCAATGATTTTTTTGTTAGTTGCTTTGGCTTGTCTGTTCGCTTGCGGGTAACACAGGGTCGAGGTTGTGAGTTTAATTTTCCAGGTGTCACAAAATTCTCTCACTAGTTTGGAGGTGAGATTAGTACCGTTGTTGGTTATTATTTCATTCCGGAGTTTGTGCCAGCATACAATGTTTTTCCACAGGAAATCGGATACTTGTGTACCCGGTTATGTTTGCATAAGCTCTCGCCTCTACCCATTTAGAGAAACAGTCTGTTAGGATAAGTAGAAAACAAACTCGCTGCTGTTATGAGATTTTGAGTGGTCCAACGACGTCCATGGACCATTTCATAAATGGACATTGGATCGTCGCTGAGCTAAAGAGTTCTCCTGGTTGGTTAATCATTTGGGCGTGCGTTTGACACTTTTGGCATTTTCTGGCATGTTGCTCGTAGTCTGATACGATTGTCAGCCAAAAATATCCTTGGTTTTTGATTTGAATCGCCAGTGCGCGTCTCGCTGCATGGTTGTCGTAATGTCCCTCGTGCATTTGATTAAGTATTTGTGTATTTTCCTCTTTGTCCACACATCGCTGGTATGGTCCTGATATGCTTCTTTTGTATAGGTGGTCGTTTATTATGGTGTATCTCGCACTCTGTACTTTTGACTTCTGGGCTTCCCATTTATCAAGAGGAAGCTCATCAGTTCTAATGTACCGCGCAATTAGAACTCTCCAGTCTTCTTCTGTGGTTGTGGGTTCGTCAGCTTGGACTTCTTCTTGTTTATTTAATTCGTTACTGATTTCCATTATCCCTTTTTGGTTAATGCTAGGTTTCTCAATGTGCTCGACAGGTATGATTCTTTTGATATCTAAATCCGATGTAGATACCTTGCTTCTACCCCAATGAGCATTGAGCTTACGTAATAAATATGTTTTTGTTCATTTCCTTTGGCGCGTACGATGACACCACTTATTGCTGAGTGTGAGACTGCTATATACAAATATAGCGGTTTTCCAGTGACTGGTTTTGCTAATATAGGCGGCGCTGCAAGGTACCTTTTAAGTTATTCGAGAGCTTTTTGACATTCCTCGTTCCATTCAAATTCTAGTTTCCCCTTTACTTGTTTCCCTTTTAGCAATTTGTAAAAGGGAATGCGCTTGTCAATTGACCTTGATATAAACCTGTTGAGTGCTGCAATTCTGCCAGTCAGTCGTTGTACATCTTTTGGGGACCTCGGCATCGTGGTATTTAAGAGTGCTTCTATTTGTTTTGGGTTTTTTTCAATCCCTCTTTTTGTGATGAGATATCCAAGGAATTCTGTCGAGGCAATGTCAAAGGAGCATTTGGCAGGATTTAATTTCTTGTTGTATTCGTTTAAAGTTTCAAAACTTTTCTAAAGCTGTGTGACATGGTCTTTGGGGATCATGCTTTTTACGAGCATGTCGTCGATATAGACCTCCATAGTTCTTCCAATATGCTTTGCGAACATTTTATTCACTTATCTTTGGTAGGTTGCTCCCGTGATTTTTAGTCCCAAAAACATTACTTTGTAACAATAAATTCCTTGGTCCGTTATGAAGGATGTTTTTTCTTGATCATCACGATGAATTAATATCTGGTTATACCTTGAGAACGCTAATATACGGTGTTTTTATCGGTTTTTAACCCTTGTTTTCCATGGTTTTATTGAGTCAAAGTATATGTTTTAGAGTCTTTTAGTCTATCTCAGAGTCTTTTCAGGTCATAGGTCACATTTGGAGAAGATGAGCTGTTTTGAGTGAAAATGAGCATATGAAGACGCATAATCATGCAGAAGCGTCAGAAGTTTGGATTCTTTTGAAAGTCTTCCCACCTTTGTACTGAGCTGAAGTTTGTACACAGGATAACCACGTGAGTCATCTTTCATTTAGAGGTGGTTTGAGGGCAATCGGATAAGTGGTTAGGAAGATATGGTGATTTTAACAAAGACATGTCATTCTAGCCGAGAACATACGCTACCAGAAGATGCGCTCGACCTGGTTATATCGAGCAATCTTCGAGACTGCAGAAAATAAAACCCAATTTTCTCTTTTTTGTACCTACAGATTTTGGGACCTATTAAAGGGCCGTTTTTCATTATTTAAGACAGACAATTTTGATTCTGAGTTCTTATTCTTTTTGTAACCTTCGGGGAGAAGATCTCATCCTTCACAACAAAATTGGAGAATATTTCTGAACCCTATTTCTATTTTATTCAGTTTATCATTATGTTTCTATTCTTCTTCTTTGTTTGCTTCTTTTCTATCATGTCTGAGTAGTTACCTTATCAGGTTTAGGGTTTCTAGGAATTTAGAAGTCAATGATTAGGGATAAATAAGGATCGAATTTACAGAAGATTCTCTATCTAAACTATTACTTAATGCTTAGATTAGCCTGATCAACTAGTCTATGAATCTAGGTTGTTAGCTCTCCAAAAGCTTGCTAAGAATCATAACTAGTTTAGATGAGCAATCGATCATTAACCAACGAGAGCTGATGTTAAGGTCGATTGTGGATAGTTGAACCTATTCGTTACTGCCTGTTTGCAATATGGAACCAATGAGAGTTAGAACCTCTAGGTTGTCAATAGAGTAATAAGTACTACAAGAGTATACATGTTATATCTTTATGTTCAAGTCGAGAATAGAGCTTTAGTATTTCCTTGAATAATTTCTCTAGTTAGATTTCTATTTCCTGATGAATGTCTGATGTCCGATGCTTTTTATTTATTAGTTTTATATTGTTATTTGCTTTGTTTTGTTTTGATCCCACCATTGTTTGATTTGTCTTAGCTTGAGCTTCAGTATTTCCTTGAATAATTTTTCTAGTTAGATTTCTATTTTCTGATGAATGTCTGATGTCTGGTGCTTTTTATTTATTAGTTTTATATCGTTATTTGCTTTGTTTTGTTTTGATCCCACCATTGTTTGATTTGTCTTAGCTTGAGTTTATTCTAGAGATCGATAGTGTAACCATTGGTCTTCGTGGATTTGATCCTTAAGTGCTACATCGATATGGTACGCACGAGAGATTAAATCGACATATTTAACCTTGTATTAACTTTTGGGCCGTTGCCGGGGACCAATATCGTTGCCTTTTGATTTAAGATTAAACTTTAGTCTAAGATTTTCTTTCTTAATGTTTTTATTTTCTTCTTTAAATCAGGTGTCTAACATGAAAGCGAGCAATTGACCATGAGATATAAGCCTGGATCGATCGGGTGGTCATGTAATGACTACTTACATCACCTGTAAACGATATCCCCAACATCAAAATTATAAGGAGGAGTCTTCTGATAATGAGATTAAGGCTATGTTGCAGCAGCTTATTCATAATCACCAACAAATTATGTTGGAGGCCAATGCAAAACTCGATTGGATGAGCAACAATCTCAACACTAAGCATGAAGAGGTGTGTGCATTTATAGAAAAGATTGAGACCGAGATTGCTCAAGCTGCTGAAGTAATCGCCATCATTGACTACGACAAAGAAATCGATGAAATTGCCAAAATGGTGTCTGCGATGGATCTGAAACTGACAATTTTGAGGGGATTTCATTGCCATGCACTAAAAAAGTAGTCTCTAACAATCTCCTTATGATTGATGAATATTTGGATTTATCGTATGAGTCTCAAGATAAAGCTGAATACTCTGTACTAAACTCTGCTTGTCTTGAGATTGACTTCATCTTTCCCTAAAATGCATTTGATCCTCCAAATAGTTTGAACTTCATGGAATATCTGAGGAAATATCTTGACCTTGTGATAGTTCACTTTGATGAACTTATAGTCCTGCTTTTATGGGCAATTACCTTTCTATTTTGGTATATTGTCTTTTGTGAAAACAGGAGAAGGACGAAGGTGCATTTGCTCAACCTTTCGATTCCCATGACTAACAGCTAAGACCGAAGTCAAGCTAATGACTTTAAACAAGCACTGAGTGGGAGGCAACCCACTAGTAGGTACTTTTCATTTTCTGCATTTTTTGTTTTATGTTTTACTTGGTTTTCTTTTCTTCTATTTTAGGTAAGAGAAATCTGGTCGAGATACTGTGATCAATCGATTAACGCTAGGATCAATCGATCCTTGACTACCAGAAGGTGTGCGCTCGATCTCGTGATTGACCATCGCGAGAATGATCGATCGATCATCTCTTCGTAGAACCTCACACTCAACCTAATGATCGACCTCCACAAGTGAGATCGATCGATCGTCAAAAAGAGAGTCATGAGAAGATACTCATTGATCGAGTGATTCAGTCCATGATCGATTGATCATCAAGCCAGGTAAGTCTTCTGATTCCGAAAACCGGATTTGAGTGATTTTTGGGAGAAAAACTTCAGATTTTCGATCCTTCATATCTCCCTCCTTTCTAATCGGATTTGAGTGATTTTTGAGCCTAACCCATTTGGATTTT
Source organism: Lepidium aucheri (assembly GCA_900406435.1). NCBI lineage: Eukaryota > Viridiplantae > Streptophyta > Magnoliopsida > Brassicales > Brassicaceae > Lepidium > Lepidium aucheri. The sequence continues at coordinate 23,278 of OVBA01002671.1, read as the reverse complement.
CATTCTCTTTCTGATTAGCTAACTCTCTTTTTCGGTCTGTAAAGGAATTTTTCACTATCACCCTATTTAATTTTTGTAAAATTTTGGGAACTTCACTTCTCCATTGTCTCTCTTATTGTTCCTATGATATTTTTGTGCAAGTTGTACTTCTTTCAGATTTATTCTCACACCGAGATGGTGTGAAGTAAGTATGGGAGAGAACACTTGGGGTCACTAACACGTTTTGTTTCTTTTGTTTTCTTTTTGAGTCTTTTTGATGCTTTTCTTGAGTCAGCTTTTATTTTATCGAGTCAAAATTGTTGTAGGGAACTATGATTTTTTGAAGAAATAGCCATATTTTCAGAAACTTAAGTGACCATTGGTTCAAGCTTGACAGAGATCTATGACTATTGGAAAACCTAGAGATTGTGAAACTTCTCAATGTTACCCATATCCTCTCGGGTATTCAAAGAATCTCATGTCGACTTCACACTTAACTTGACTTAATTTTCTTTTTCGAGGAGATTGGTATGCATCGGATCGCATTCCTCTCTTCAGTCCTGAAAGACTTATTTGTGTGGGTATGGTTCTCCTCTCTTAATCAATTCATGGTGTTTTGTGCTTAATCTGAAGTAACTAGTTGACAAAGTTGTGCATTGTGGTAAGCTAAGGGTAAAAGTTCTTTAATGACGTTGGTTGTGTTTATGTAATGATGGTAGCCTCAGATTTATTTCAATGATGGTGCCGATTTCTTGAACACTAATAGCTTACTGAGGGTAACTCCGATGAAGCTACTCTTGTTTACATTCTTTAAGTTACTAAACAACCAACCAATAAAAATAATACAATGGTACCCTAGGTAAGTAGGGAAAAATTGGTTGCGCGGCCGATAAAAAAATAAAATGATACTCTAGGTAAGTAGGGAAAAGTCGGCTGCAAAGTGAATGAAATGAGAGGAAAGAAACCATAGGGAAGATAGTCTTTGTGTTCAGGTTATGGCTGAAGAAGAATCCATGTGTCCTTTGATCGATATTCCCTTGATGAGACCGCACTTAGATACTTTAGGAAGTTGGTATGGTGTATTTTGATTGCTTGAGGAAATGCTTGAGCAAGAAGCTAAGTCTGGAGGAGGGGGAAAGGACTTCCCACGTTTTCAAACTTCTTTCTCATTTTTGATTTTTTTGTTTGCTTGAGGACAAGCAAAAGATTAAGTCTGGGGGAGTTGATATACAGTGTTTTTATCGGTTTTTAACCCTTTTTGCATGGTTTTCTTCAGTCAAAGTATAATTTTAGAGTCTTTTAGTCTGTTTTAGAGTCTTTTCAGGTCATAGGTCACATTTGGAGAAGATGAGCTGTTTTGAGTGAAAACGAGCATATGAAGCTGCAGAATCATGCAGAAGCGTCAGAAGTTTGGATTCTTTTGAAATCCTTCCCTTCTTTGGATCGAGATAAAATTGGGAAACAAAATAGCCACGTGAGTTAGCTTTCATTTGGAGGTGATTTGAGGGCAATCGGACAAGTGGTTAGGAAGATATGACAATTTTATCAAAGATATATCATTCTGGCCGAGAACAGACGCCACAAGATAATGCGCTCGACCTGTTGATCGACCTCACATCTCAGAATCGATCGATCTGTCTTTGATCGATCAATCCATACCCTTGATCGAGCGATCCTCCAATCTGCAAAAAATAAAACCTAATTTTCCCTGTTTTGTACCTGTAAATTTTGGGACCTACAAAATGGTTGTTTTTCATTATTTTAGACCGACAATTTCGATTCTGAGTTCTTATTCTTTCTCTAACCTTTGGGGGAAGATCTTATCCTCCACAACACAATTGGAGAAGATTTATGAATCCTATTTCTGTTTAATTCAGTTTATCATTATGTTTTTGTTCTTCTTTGTTTGCTTCTTTTCTATCATGTCTGAGTAGTTACGTTATTAGGTTTAGGGTTTCTAGGGATTTAGATGTCAATGATTAAGGATAAATAAGGATCGAATTCATAGAAGATTCCCCATCTAAACTCTTACTTAATGCTTAGATTAGCCTGATCAACTAGTCCATGAATCTAGGCTCTTAGCTTTCCAAAAGCTTGCTAAGAATCAGAACTAGTTTAGATAAACAATCGATCCTTAACCAGTTAGAGCTGATGTTAAGGTCGATTGTGGATAATTGAACATATTTTTTACTACCTGTTTGCAATTTAGAACCAACGAGAGTTAGGACCTCTAGGTTATCAATAGAGTAATAAGTACTACGAGAGTAGACTTGTTATACCTTTATGTTCAAGTTGAGAATAGAGCTTCAGTATTTCCCTGAATAGTTTCCCTAGTTTGATTTCTATTTCCTGATGAATGCCCGATGCCTGATGCTTTTTATTTGTTAATTTTATATCGTTATTTGCTTTGTTTTGTTTTGATCCCACCATTGTTTGATTTTTCTTAGCTTGAGTTTAATCTAGAGATCGATAGTGTAATTATTGGTCCTCGTGGATTTGATCCTTAAGTGCTACATCGATATGATACATATGAGAGGTTAAATTGGTATAATTAACCTTGTATCAAAAGCGTCTATGAAAGACATCAGCTTATGTACGGCTGTTGCTTCGACGATATGATCTATGTGAGGTAAAAGATAACTATCCTTTGAGCAGGCTTGGTTTAGGTCCATGAAGTCTACACACATTCTCCAACATTCAGTTTTCTTTTTCACTACAACTGGGTTAGCTAACAAGTCTGGGTTTTTGACCTCCTTAATCAATTCAATTTTTAGTAATCATTGAAGTTCCTCCTTTATAGCAGGTACCTTTTTGGGACCTAATTTTCTACTTTTCTGTTTCACGGGTTTATATGTCGGGTCGAATTTTAGTTCATGCGACACAACTTTTATATCAATTCCTGCCATGTCAGGTAGTACCCATGCAAACGTCTGCTTATTTCCTTCAGAAAAGTTATTAGTTCGGCTTTAATATTTGGTTCATGATCAGCCCTGACTTTCACTCGTCGATCGGGGAAGTTGTCGTCTATTTCTATGGCTTCTAAGGATGTCAGGCGAGGTTTTGCTATAGCATGAACGCTCTTTTTCTCTAATTGTTGTGATGGCTGAGTTCGAAGTTTTTCAAATGCGGTCCTATAACATCCTCTTGACGCGGACTGACTTGATCGTATAATGCCAATTCCATTTTTGATCCGGAACTTTATGCATTGGTGATAAGTCAATGCAACGGCTCTCATGGTGTACAGCCAAAGTCGCCCAAGAATTGCGTTAAACAGTGCCAACTTGTTTACAATTAGAAATTTCACAAGTTTGCAAATTTCATGAGTAATTACTGGTAAAGTGATTGTCCTAGAGACAGTATTGTGTTTCCATCGAAACTGGTTAATGGCATTTTATCGTCATCCATCTCGGGGTTTTTGAAACCCATTCATTTAAAGGCATCATAAGAAAGTAAGTGTACCGAGATGCCAGTGTCTACCATTATCTGTGAGAGTTTGTAGCCCGCTATGTCAAGAGAGATTATGATTTCATCGTCATGCAGTTTGTTAAGGTGTACTATCTCCCTTTCGCTAAATGTGATTATTGCTTCTTGGTGAATAGGATTTAATCCTAGTTGGGAATTTGTCCCCACTTTTTGTTGATGAGATTTGATTGAATTTATGGAATTTGAGACAAAGTATGATCCTCCCATAATGAAATCGATGTGTTTTGATTGTTGCTTTGAGGTTTGTATTTCAACTTCTTGGAACTCTTGTTGTTCCTCTTTATTGCCCTGTTTCTCTTGGCTGGATCTTGAGGTTCTTTGGGATCGAATCTTTGTTTACATAGTCCTTCCTTCCACTGGTTTTATCTTTTGAGTCATTGGACTACTTTACAATCTTCCATCGAGTGTCCTTTGACCTAGTGGTAGTCCCAAAACTTCGATGAGTCATAGTTCCTTGACTTTTATTAATCTCTCTTGTTTGTTTTTTACTTGGGTGGGGCCCTTCGTGGCCATTTTCTTCCCTATTTTTTTTTTCAAATTCTATTCGATTTATTTCCTCTTAATCAATGAAGTTTGCTGCTTGGTGGAGGGCATCATTAGGCTATCGGAAAGTCAAAAAAAATTTTAGCTCGGAAGCTCAACCTCGGCCACAATCCCATCTTTAATGCACAAATGGCAACTTCATATGTTATTTTAACACTTAGTGCTGTCACCTCTTTTAATCGATTTAGATAATATCGTAATGGCTCGTTTTGCTGATGTATCGTTGCGAATAGGTTGTTTGTTGAGGTCCGTTTTGAATGAACATTGAAAAATGTTTCAAGAAACTTTCTGCGAGTTGTTCGAAATTGTCAAATGAGTTTGGTTTCAAGGACCAAAACCAATCAAGAGCTAATCCTGAAAGGTTTTTAGAAAATAACCGACACAGACCAATGTCCCATTCTTCGTTACTGAAATATGCTTTCATTACCGCTAAACAAAATATTTTCAAGTGGGCGACCAGATCTGAGTTCCCTTAATAGGCCGGATCTGATCCATGCAAGAATAACCTCTATCAAAAAATCAAACGAGAGAATTATCCGCATTTTGGTAACTCTACTGACTTTGAAGTCTTTGGATATTCAATGATGCTTTGGGACAAAATGAAGGTGGAGTGGCTTGAAGATGAGCATCATGAACCCTTAAAAACAATAGGGTTACTTTGGAAGCATATCAGTATTATAGTGGTGCGGAGTTGTTGAGGAAGTGCAATGAAGTAGTCATTATTGTTACCTTAAAGAATAATTGGACATCAAAATTAACAATAGAACAAGACTGCTCGGTAAGCTCAACGTAGCAAAAAAACAAAAGAAATATTGAAGAAGAACAACGATATAGCCTAATTAATGCAAAAAAATACTAGAAAAGTGAGTCATGTTGATTATGATGAGTTAGTTATTGTGCAGGATGCATTTGACACCATGATATCAAATTGTTTAACTGATCATCAAAAGAAGTTGAAGCTTGAAAAATTGATGAACCTTGGAATTGGATTAAAAAGAAAGTTGAGTGATGAGTTTAACGTATTGTGTGTTGATGAGGAAACAAAAGTATTGTGTGTTGATGAGGAAACAAAATAAAAAGATGAGTTTCATATATAATTATGAATGTACCTAAATATTGAGGTACTTGTTAATTGCATACAAAACTAGTATTAAAATTCTAATTCCACTTGAGCAATTGAGGCACTTATTAATTGCATACAAAACTAGTATTAAAACTCTAATTCTACCTGAGCAATCACATATTAGGAATACCCGAAGTTTACCCATTTTCTTAATTACACACAAAACTAAAATTAAAAATCTAATTTCACTCGAACTAACATACATAACATCAAAACACCTAAAAGATCAATAGTTTTTCGTCAATAAAGCTATTTTCGGGTCGAGTTTTTTTGGATTTTGGTTCCACTGATTTAAGACTCATCCAAATGTTTTAACTTTTGAATCGGTTTCGGTTCGGATATAGATCGGGTTCGAATTCAGTATTTCTATTTATTTTCACAAAAATCAAAATTCAAAATTGGGTAAAATTAAATTTTTAAATAAAATTTTGTGTGCAATTAAGAAAAGATGCAAACTTTTGGTATTTTTAGTACTATATGTGATAGTTAGAGTGGATTAGAGTTTCAATATTAGTTTTGTGTGCTATTAACAAGCACTTCACTGTTTAGGTATATTCATTTTTTTGTCAACATTAGGCCACAACTGAGTGGCCCATTAGCCAAGTTGCTGCATAATGTAGACGGTGAGAATAGATCCCGAGACATACAAGTGCACATACCTTTAGTAGACTTATCACATGCCACTAAGCTAAATGCTACTTACTATTAAAATATATTCATAATTATATAATAGTTTTTGGATAGTTTCAGACGGATCACCCGTGTGTATATATATATACATATATTTGAAATTCTAGTGAAAATATCTCCAAAAGAAGAAAGATATTGAAATAATTCCTAATCCGTAGGAAAAACGTATCGTGTATAAACTAAAATTGTATATTTCACCATTTGGTGAATAAAACATGATTGAAAGTTTCCATAATTCCGTAAAAATTATATAAAATTAATCCGACAATAGAAAAAAAAAAAGACAGAAAACAACCGTTGTTGTACGTTGACTTTCAAAGTACGATATTTGTTTATGTTAATTTCCACATTATGACGTGTCTCTTTCTTTTTTCCTATCCGTTTCCTTATATATATATATATATATATATATATTTACTTATCCTCTCTCATTCTCACTTATATTTGCATCAATCCAGAAGAAAATAATAATAAAACTTGTTAAATTCATAAAAATGGCTGATTTGGATTTACAGAGGATGGTATCTCCCAAAATCCATGTCACCATTCCTGAGCCATCTAAGCAATCCTCCGTCTCTTCTCCAATCTACTCTTCTTCCGCCGTTTGCTCAGCCTACGAGCTCTTCCTTCGTTTGCCGGAACTTGGAAATCTTTGGTCTTCTTTCAATTTTCCTCGTTGGATCTCTGAACCGGTTCTCAAACCAGCTCTTCAAGCTCTTGAGATCACTTTCCGGTTAATCCTCACCGTTGCTTCTGACACACGTCCATACATCAACCGCCGCGAATGGTACCGACGGTTGGATTCGCTCGTCACAAGCCAGATCAAAATCGTGGCTGCAATCTGCGAGGATGAATACGACGACGACGAGAGCTCATCAGCGGCTCCGGTCACCAATGTCTGGAGCTCTTTGAGCTTGCTTTCAGAGATTGTTACGTGTCGTACGTCGGAGAGCATTGGAGAGAAGATCTTGTCCACGATCGAGAACGAGATGCGTTGGTGTAAGTACACGCTCGGTTTAGGAGAACCAAACCTCGCCGGAAAACCTTATCTCCAATACGACGCTATTTGTCGCCCGGAAAAATTACGGAGCCTCAAGAACAATCGTTACGCCGATCACATTGAGAATCAGGAGAATCAAATCCTCTACACAATTCATCAGATTCTCGAATCGTGGGTTTACGCTTCTGTGAATCTCTCAAACCGAATCGAAACGAGAATCGAAGAAGGAAAATTCGAAAAAGCTTCTTCCGATGTGTACTTGTTGGAGAGAGTCTGGAACCTTCTGACTGAGGTAGAAGATTTACATATTCTAACGGATCCAGAGGATTTCCTGAAGCTGAAGAAACAGTTACAAATCAAATCAACGTCCCAAAACGACGCGGTTTGTTTCAGGTCGAAGGGGATAATGGAGATGGCGAAGATGTCGAAAGAGTTAAGACAGAAAGTGCCAACTGTACTCGAAGTGGAGGTAGACCCCACCGGAGGTCCGAGGTTGCAAGAGGCAGCGATGAGGCTTTACTCCAGGAAGACAGAGTACGAGAAGATACATTTGCTTCAGGGAATGCAGGCGGTGGAATCGGCGGCCAAGAGATTCTTCTTCAGCTACCAGAAGTTGGTGGCGGCAATGATGGGGAGTGCAGAGGCGAATGCCAATCGAACAGCGGCGAGTCATGAGTCGTGTGACTCGTTGACTCAAGTGTTCATGGAGCCACCGTATTACCCGAGCTTAGACGCGGCCAAAACGTTTCTCGGAGAGTTCTGGAGCCAATTGGGATGCAATGGAAGATAGTGATCACACCGACTTCGACGAATACCATCCGCAGATGTAACACTACTGAGATTTTGGAAACAAGTAACGATCAGTGTATGAATTAATATATAACTCAATTTTTTTTAGCCCAAATCCAAGATTGTCACACATTATAACTACAGTTACAGTAGATACAATGAGAGTACCCTACACCGTACACCAAGTCTACTATATATATCACGTTGTAGATTTCTAAAAGAGACCCCAAAAGCCACCAATTTATAATCTCTTCATCTCTCTCTTCTCTTTTACCGTAGAAGCTAGTTCGGTTCCCTTTTGTACTCTTCACTTCGTACCAAACTTGATGAGTAGCGTAGTAACCAGCGGAGGAGAAAACGGCAATGCATCGCCATGCAAAAGCAGCAATCACCAGAACCATAAATTTCGGCTATCCACGGCTTTCATTGAAGTGTATACAAGTGGCATTTTCCCGAATTCTGCCACAAACCGATTTACGCAGTGTGTTCTTTTCTCTGTGTGACCTCCTATGCTACTGATTCCTGTTGAACCAATTTCATAAATCTTACCTATAAAAACATGCCAATCCATCGAAGATTATCAAAATTATAACTTTAGATGGGTTCTAAGAGGTGCACGCGGTTGAAAATTACCTTTAACCCATATAGGAGGAGCATTTGTAGCATTTGCGATGAGGAATGACATAGCAATATCTTCACAGTTCCTGTTATTAGATGGATCTCAATCTTAGGTGTGGTTTGCTTTTAAGCACAGAGCAAGAGATACAGTGAAAGTGATAAGGAACCTGTTTTTAGTAGTGAATTCCCTGATTGACGCAGGCATGTTGTTTGTATAAAGGCTGAGGTACTTTTTGTGGAAGAAGGCTGCCTTTGAGAGTACCATACTATATGTACCACTCCACCAAACAGACCACCATCCACTGTAAGTGTAGTAATTGGTTTTATCCTTCTGCAGAAAATTAAAGTCAGATTTCCTGAAGACAGACGACACAACCTATTTCAAACAGCATGTAGAGGGTTCTTTCAATTTTAATACTAGCTGTTAGATCATAGAGATCTAGGAAGAGATTTTCATGAATATTTTTATTTTAGAGAAGAAGCATCTTGAAGATATTGACATACCGACTGTTCAGGCCAATGAACACGAGGCACAAACCCCACCATTGTATCTGGAGCACTCTCCCAAACGTTAAATGCAAAATCTACCGTGTGACAAGGAAATATGATATCATCATCTATTGAGAAGACAGCGTCTGTTTTCAAGTCTTTAATCTCTTTAAATCTGTTGTTCAAACTGTCTTCTTTGTTTATATCAAATCTTAGCTCGACTTCACGCCCATCTCGCGAATTTTTCTTTAGAACATTTTGAAGATACTGTCTAAGAGAATCTGATGGAGGGTTAGGTTCACTCCACACAATGTGGATAGAGTCAAGCCTTGAACATGATGCATAGTGGGAAATAGACTTCTTTAAGAGATCATATCTCTTCCATGTGTTTATCAAAAGTGTATAACCTTTTCTGCAGAGTTGATTAAAAATCCATCAAATTAGACAATAAATAAAAATAGACCTGTACATATACATAATTGATTATGCATGAGCGTAGACTTAAACCGTATACTCGAGCCATAGAACCAACGGGTACTTGGTAAGTCTTGCGATATAATTTTCAGACTCAAGATAATCTCAAAAATAGCAACTACCAGGTGAGATAAATAGCAGCTTAATATAGCAAGAATATGAATTTTGCTCCTATAAATCACAGAATGTCTGTTTCTTCTGCATTCATATATTCCTAAACTCATCTAGTGTAAGAAGCTTAGGAACATTTAGTTCTCTAATAAATAGAGCAAGAAACAAAGCAAAATCCTACATATTCAGTACAATTGAAATCCAACCAAACAAAACATGAAACTTTTCTACTAAAGTCAAAAATAATGATTCTCAAGCTGTGAATGGATACAAAATCTCAATGGAAGCTGTTCAACTTTTAAAACAACCCAATATAGTTAAAGGAATCTGTGAAAAAAGGTCAAACGAGTCTCAATTTTATTAGCAGTTATCAATTACTTTCTTAGATTTCCTTTCCTAATAAAGAATCTACTCTTCACCAACAGTTACCATTTCTAGATCCAAATCAAAGGTAGATTTATAGAGTAAAATTTGCAGGTAAGAAGTAGATAACTTCGAAGAAAAAGTCTACACACCTTGATCCGGAGATCCGATCTACGACTTCGGTTGAACTGTTTACCCATGTGATCGCGGAAGGACGAGAAGATCGGCAAGCGAATGTAATTAAAGCGATAACGATGCAGCAAAATAGAAGAAACTTAGTACTCCTCGTCGTCACAAGCTTCCGTAGTTTCTGATCTCCGCGGCGATAAGCTAATGAACAAATTCCCATCTCTTTACAAACATCTCCTCCTCCCATCTCTTAAGGTTTCATATAAAAAGAAACGCGGATTATAAAGAAGAAGATAAAGACGACTCAGGAGTCAACGGTACTAGGAACGACTCGACTCGGTCTTCGTTCTCAAGCCAATTTCTCTTCTTCTCTTTCCTTTTTAGTCCTCCTGAGGATTTTCGAAGAAACAAACACAAGCGACACAAAAATTTCAAATTTTACGGTGCGGCACGGCGCACAGTAAGAAAAATCATATGTCCACGTGTAACAATCTCAAACGTTAGTGTCAAGTTGCCAACCGCGATCTCGACGTTTTCCTGATTTAATGATGACGTGGAAAACTGTCTTTGGCGCTTTTCTGCACTAAGCAGCGGGTCCCATATAAGTCATTGTGGGTTTTTGAAATGACAAAAATGCACTTACCACATAGTATATTTTTAGTAAAGCGTTAAAAATGTGTTTTTTTTTCTTCAAAGGAAACAGTAAAATGTAAAATCTAGTGCTAATAAAACTATGAAAAAACATTTTTAACTATGATTATAAAGTTTCTTTTGTTGAGCATATTACTCCTTTAAAAATCAATTTTCTATTTAAATTTTCTAAAATATAATTATCTTTTAAAAAACTAATATGCTTAACAAAAAAAACTTTACAATCAAACCCAAAAAATGGTTTATTTATACACGAAACTTTTTTAAAAAGTTATTTCATACATAAACTTATAGGATCAGCTTTTTCATACATTCATTGCTTAAAATTTAGAAAACATACACGAACTTATTTAATTTAGTAAAAATCTTAAGTGACTATTATAATCATTAGTCAACGTTTAATTGTTTTTTAATTCATTAATGATGACATGTGGTAAACAAATTATCATAATCAGATAATATATGTCGCATTAATCAAAACGATGTCGTTTGGGCTATTGAAAAGACAAAAAAAAACAGCATCGCTTTGGTAATTTGGAATTTAAACCCTAAATCAATCTTTTCTTTTCTATAAAGAACAAAAATTTATTCAACACAATTTATTCTGTTCTTCGTTTTTAATCTAAAATATGTCATAAATTTATATTCAGCCCATCCTCTAAATAATATTGCTAAAGAGGTTACATCAGTGATCTTATGAGACATATAGATTATGATCGCCAAACCTTCACAGGTGAAGAAATTGGCCTCGATTAACAACGAAGGCCATATAGCAGCTTCTCTTGAATGAAAATATGTATAGATTTCTTATTAATTTATTAATTTTGTCAAAACAAATCTCTTTATTCTTTGTCCATAAGGGAGACAATCTCTTTTAACTTCCACAAGTGAAATCCAAAAGTATTGAAAAAGATTGAATTTGGCCAATAATGGATGGTTCAAAAAGGTTTAAGTTCAGAGTGTTCATTTTTTTTTCAACTTAACTCATTTATAACAAATGTCGAAACCAATGTTGGGGGACATGATCCACAAAAACCTGATTTCGAGCAAGATCCCTAACAGGACGGATAAGGAAATCGGCTTCGTGGTAAAGGACACGAGGAATGAGGGAAAGAGCAAAAAAATGAAACAAGCAACGGAGACGGGAAAAATCTTCAAGCAACTCTGCGAACGCTGGCCACCCACTAGGATCTTCCACCATCTTCAGAACGTCAGCACAGTCAACTGCAAAGAGCACCTCCAAGAAACCGAATGAGGAGAGGCTAAACATTGCCCAGATAAGGGCCTCCAGCTCAGCATGAAGAGGGGACAGACTGCGAAAGATACCACGAGCGCCAAAATTGGCAACCCCGTGACTATCTGAAAAAAGTACCATCCTAAGCCAGAATCCAAGTCATTATCCTTCCAAGAAGCATCAACAAAACAACAAAACCCTGTGAACCCAGGGTGACCCACCAAAGGACGAGAAAGAACCTCGTGCAACCCCGAAGAAAAGAACCCCCCAAAAGAACCCAAAGGAGCCTCTATCATAGCCACATCATGAGAGTTCTTCCAAGACAACGCCTCCTCGACAACATGAAGAACCACTTCTCCCGGATCCCAATCAATATTCGAAAAAATCTTAGCATTACGACCTTTCTAAATGAACCAAAGAATCCAAGGGAATGCAAAAGCATCAACATCCCGGGGAAGACGCCAAAAAAGAAAATCAAAATTAGCATATATAGACGGCCTCGGAAAACACCCCCTACTAAAGGGGATCGCGGATAGAGCCAGGATTGCAGCACATGTGGACAAGAGAACAAAACATGATTAATTGATTCCGAAGGATCCCCACAACGCGAACACATCCCCTCATAAGGATTACCATGACGAGCCAAGATAGGTCCCACCGGGACATGGCCAGAAAGAGCTTGCCACATAAAATGCCGGATTTTAGGAGGACAAGAAATCTTCAAAACCTGACAAAGTAGAGAATTTATGGAGGGACCAAAAGGAACCGACAAACAATTAACATTATGAGTTGCCCAATAGCCCGATTTCACAGAATAGCGACCACTCTTAGAAAAATGCTAACCCAGCTGATTAGGTTAACTAAACCACGAAAGAGGGATACCAAGAACCAGAGACGCATCAGACAGAGACAAGAATTATTGAACGAGAGGAACCCTCCACTTTCGACGCACAGGGTTTATCATCTGATCAACATAGAGCTCATGATAGACAGCCGAGGCCGGACCCAGAGCTGCACGAGGAAAAGCATCCGGGATCCAAAGGTCACGCTAGATAGAGATGGACCGACCGTTACCAACATGCTTAATTAACCCAGAAGAAACCAAAGCTCTAGCCGAGATAATACTTCGCCACCCATAAGACAGAGCCGAAGCATTACAAGGAACTAACAGACTCAAATTCCAAAAATATCGACCCCTAAAAACTCTAGCAAACAAGGAATCCGGAACATCCAGAAGCCGTCATAACTACTTTGCTAACAAAGCCGAATTAAAATCCTCAACCTGACAAAAGGCTAAGCCACCCTCATTCTTCCCCCGATAGAGATGCTCCCATTTTACCTAATGAATACCAGACGATGAACTGGACTTCCACCACCAAAAGTCAGCTATCGCCGAGGTAATTTTCCTACATAGGCCTTTAGGAAGCCGAAAACAAGAGATCACATAGGTGGGAGGACCTAAAAGGACCGATTTGATTAAAACCTCATTTCCACCTTTTGAAAGAAACCTCGAGGACCACGACTGAATCCTATCCTTGATATTCTCATGAATAAAAACCAAAAACCTTCGTCTTAGAACCCTCCAAACCCTCCTAAACTCCCAAATAAGAACCCATTCCTCCGACCTCATGAATACCAAGAGTATTCTGAACTAAAGACCGCGACAGAACATCCACTTGATGACCAAATTGAATAGAAGACTTACTGAAATTAATTTATTGACCAGATAGACGTTCATAATCCCGAAACACCTCTAAAACAGCCTGAGCCTCCGCACAGGTAGCTTTACAGAAAAACAAACTATCATCCGCAAAGAAAAGATGAGAAACCGAGGGGCAATGTCGAGCAATGACCATACCAGAAATACGCTTCCGAGCTTCCGCAATCCGCAACTTACAAATTAAAACCTCTATACACAAAATAAACAGAAAAGAAGAGAGAGGGTCCCCTTGACGCAGGCCTCGCTCACGAACAATCCGTCCATAGGGAACCCCATTAATAAGAACCAAGTACCAAACTGACCGAATACAATGCATAACACAAGTCACCCACCAAACATCAAAACCCAAATAAAGAAGAAGAGCTTCCATAAAATCTCATTCTACTCGATCATATGCCTTACTCATGTCCGTCTTGACAGCCATATATTTACTACAGACAGATTTATTCGTCTTTAACGCATAAAACATATCCTGAGCAATAAGAATATTATCTGAAATTAGTCGACCCGACATAAAAGCTGATTGAGTCTCAAAGATCAGTTGGGGAAAGAACTTTTTAAGCCGGAAACAGAAAACCTTAGAGATAATCTTGTAACATACATTACAAAGATTAATCGGGCGAAACTGTGACATCAATGTAGGTCGACTACCCTTCGGAACCAAAAAAATATTTGTAACATTTAGACTAGGATCAAAGAATCCATATGCAAAAAATCATTCAGCAAAACCACTAAAATCTCCCTTAATCGTCTCCCAAGACTGTTGGAAAAAGAGAGCCGTCATACCATCAGGTCCTGGAGCTTTCCCTGGATTCATCAAAAATAACGCACGCCTAATCTCCAAGTTAGAGATAGGAGATAACAACAAAGCATTCCATTCTGGTAAAACCCGAGAGGATATACAATCCAACTCATCCCCAAAGTCAATAACACCACGCAAAGAGAATAAATTCTCAAAATAAGACACCGCTTCCAAAGCAATATCTTCCTCCATGAAAACCCAAGCCCCCGAAGATAATTGTAAACTAGTAATCAGGTTCCTTACATGACGTTGCTGTGTCACTGAGTGGAAAAAACGAGTGTTTCTATCCCCCTCACACAACCACCTGTTACGACTCTTTTGTTTCCAAAAAACCTCTTCCTCCAAATAAGCAAGACGTAGATCTTTAGAAGCCTGACAAATCATAGAAAAAGAGCTAGAATCATCACGCATCAATCGCTCAAGCGCATCCTTACATAACTGAATCTTAGTTCGGCCTGAAGGAATATTAGAGGACCGCCAGCGAGAAATTTCTCGCCGACAATTCGCAATCTTGGCAGAAAAGGAACATCTTCGCAAGCCAGCATATATAGTCCATCCACAAACAATCGTATCATGTAGCCCACGCTTACCAATCCAACACCTATCAAAGACGAACCCCAAAACACCCTTATTAATAGGACCGAACGAAGAAACAATAATTGGTCTATGATCTGAACCGATCATATCTGAATACGTTGTAACCATATTAGAAAACAATGAATGCCACTGAGAGTTACCAAAAGCTTTATCAAGTTTACACCTCACCAACCCTGAATGACGCATACCCCTCCAAGACCAGGAGTTGCCCAAACAAGGAAATTCACAAAAATCACAAATACGAATCATATCATTGAAAAGGATGAAAGAACTTAACGGACAGGGCTGACCACCCGTCTTCTCATGATTCCCAGACAGCTCATTAAAATCCCCAGCCACCAACCATGGACAAGAATGAGATGAACTAAACCTAATAAGCCGTTCCCAAACATCCTCACGCAACTGACAAACCGGATCCCCATAAATAAAAGAAATAAAGCAACAAACACCACCATCTATATAAGACACGTCGATCAAATTCTTATTTTTAAAATTTAAGGAAACTTGAGAAACATTTCGAAAAAACTATGCAAATCCGCCACTAGATTCAACAGGTTCGACGGAAATGAAATCATCAAAAGCCAAATTTAATGCCAAATCTTCCAAATATTGATTACATTTTCTCGTCTCACTCAAGAAAATAAAATCAGGTTTATTACAAAACACAATATCTCTAAGAAAACCCAAAGTAGAAGAACCCCCTAAACCTTGATAATTCCAACAAAGAAATTTATTCATAAAATAAAATTTTTTAAATCAAACAAATGGTGAATTACCCTCTTGACCATCAACCCGAGAAGTAACAACCCTTGATTTTTCACGAGACCCCTTCCTCTTAGGAGAAATGAAACCTTCAACCAACCGCTTCCGAGAGCTTGCGGCTCGTAAGGTAAACGATCCTGAACAGCCTCTTCCCAGAACCCTATGAGATTCTAACAGAAGCAACCCTTTTCTTAGAAGCAAATTCCATAACTACATCTTGAACATCAGAATTCACCTCTCCCTCCTCCTTCTCCAAAACCAACACATCACCAGCCTTTCATTCCAACCCTAAAGACTCATCATCCTCTACCACATCATCAAAATTATTCTCGAGATTATCGACCTCAAACCCAGAGACAAAATCATCACCAGCCTTATCCCCTGCCTCCTCTAACGTCACCAGATCAGCCTCCAAGGACTTTTCCAAAATGGGAACCTTCTCCTTCGTAATAGACACATCCGGACCCAAAGATGAACGCGGGCTAGCAGGAACAGATCCAGAAGCACGCCTCAGCGGACAAGTACTAGCATTGGACCGGTGATAAAAGAAACCTTGACGGTGAGAATTATCGACTTTCTGCCACTCATTAGAAGAACCAGAAACAGCTCCCTTGTAACTCAAAACAACACTCTCATTAGAATTCTTAGATTGCTCCATAAAAACCTTAGAATTACTCTCAACAACAAGAGGACAACGAGAAGAAGCATGACACAAACTCGAACAGATTTTGCAATAGCCAACCAAATAACTATACTCAAAACCAACCTTGATTACGTCATCCTTGCAAAATTTCACATGCCTCTCAAAGACCAACGGCTTCAAACCATCGATCTCAACCTTCACTCTTCTAAAATCCATATCGATTTCCATGACAGTCCCCAAAACTTCACCTATAGCCTGAAATGCGATCAGAGCACAATACTGACCTGGCAAACCAAAAACTCGAACCCAGAAGAAATATTAGAAGGGAAATTTAGATCAATAACCGGTTCCCAACGAACCAAAGTCACCATCCATAAATCAAAGTGGAATGGACAGAGCTTCAAGACCTTTTCGAGATCTTCTTCAGCATCAAAGTCAAACTGAAACTTACCAAATCCTAAATCCAAACCACGAACTCTATTCTCCATCCTCCAAATTTTAGGAAATTGTTACAGCAAGGCAGACACATCTTGCTCATCTGGATTGAAAAATCTGCCCAAGAGAGTCCGCTCAAAGCCCTTGATGAGATCGGAATTGTTAAAGAAGACGGTAGAGCTAATTCCCAATTGAGCCATTTTAAACGCAAAACCAAGGAACATAAAGAAAAAGGAATGAGAGGTCAACAAACGGAGATAAGAAAGTGACGAAAAATCAACACCAAGGAGCACAATCGAATATATAACAACAAGAAAGATGCTGAAAACCTTAGATAGCCTTAGAAACCGGGGAGAGAAAATCAACATCAAACAGAAAATCAAAATTCGATTTTCAAACTCAAAAATCATAAAAAAATGGAACCACCCAATCAAGCAAAAATCGACCATTAACTCACCATTCAACGACCAGTACTGATAACCCCAAACCCCATCAAACATATCCCGGCGGAGATGAAAATCCCAACCGGAGCTAAGAGATGCCACCACCAAAATGAACCGGAGAAGGAAAAGTGAAAAGCCTCCAAACTGCGAAGCACCGCCGAGAAACACCGAATGGACCAAAAGTTGACATGAAAATCCAACCGAACACAAAGAACCAAGCTACCATAATCCTCACTCAAACAAACTGAGGCCGCAATCAAAATCCGCATGAAACCCATAGACCCATAGAACGGAAGGACGACAAAGATCTAGACCAAACAACGGCGACAGCAGAGAATCCTAGAAGTGTCGACGGCAAAAAATCAGATTGCCATACGAAGAGAGAGACAAATTTTTTGTGATTTTTTCTTCTTTTTTTGTTTCATATTTTCTCTCCTATTTACTACCCCTATTTTTTTTAAAAAAAATTTCTTGTTCTTCATTTTCTTTTCTCTTGTTTCTTCTTCCTCTCACCATTTATTTTCTCATTTTTTCTTATTCTCACCATTACAAGCCGTTCAACCGATTAAACGAAGGTAAATTTTCGTTTCATCTTCTCTTTTTCTCTTGATTTCGTTATTCTTTAATCAATTTCTATTGATTTTGTTTTTCTTCTCTCAATTTCTATCGATTTCGTTCTTCAACATTAGATTTTGGAATGATTTTGAAATGGGGTTTATGTCTTCGACGAATTTAGGTTGTGGGTTTCTCGGTTTGTCGTATGATAGAGGTTGTCCCGGATCTGACTTTACTTTGGTATAGTTCAAGCAAGATTGGTTAGGGTTTCAAGTACGGTAGAGTTAATCATGTAATTTAGGTTGAATGGTAGAGTTTGGTAATGGTTTGGTAGAGTTAGGTTATTTTTTGGTAGATTTAGGTTCTAGTTTCGAAGAGTTCATCACGAGTTTTGTTAGTTTTATTAATGTGACACGTAGATCTAATTAGGTGAATTTGTTTGCCTCTTGTCATTGTTAATAGACTAAAATCAGACAATTAAACGTTGACTAATGATCTTGACAGTCAGTTAAGATTTTAACCCAATTAAATAAGTTCGTGTATGTTTTTTGAAATTTTTAGCGGTATGAAAAAGCCAACCCTACAAATTTATGTATGAAATAACTCTTGAAAAAATCATGTATTAATAGCGCTTTGGCTTTGTCTCTCGGGATCCACCACAAGTTGGGTTTGAGAGCCGTGTTATGGGTGACTATCCAGCACGAAACCCACCTTCACCTTCGGCTTTCGATGAACTTAGTCTTCCACCTCTGCCTCTGCTTTGCTTTAAGTGGGTGCCTTAGTTGACAATCTGACCCTAACTTTTCTTTAGCTAAAGAATGCCAACCCCCTTAATCATAAGGGATAGAGGACATATAGTCTGGCCTATCATATCAAAAAGGTTGTAGAAAGAGAACCCAGTCAGGAATGAAATAGATAAGTCTCAGTCGAAGAAAGATAGCCTCTTTCTTTGAAGCAGAAATGCAAAGAGCTGCTTCACCCGCTGCCAGTGGGTGGAAAGGAAGCTAGCCCACTATCTTGATTGAGGCCGACCATTACATAAGCTAAAAGACTAGGACTACAAGCCAGTCGGAAACGACTCGCTTCTGGTCAAAAAGAGATTTGAGGACTTTTCTAAGTTCCGCTTTTATGATAAAGTAATTCCGGTTTTAATAAAGCAAGCGCCACTCTGAATCCACAATCTGTAGGGTCGGAAAGTGGCAGTTTGTTTGTAATCGGTAACTGGTTTAAACAATGACTCTAGGCCTATATATTCAAAGAAAATTCCATCCCTTCTATCGCATTGAGCCCGGCTATTTTTCAATCAAAGCTTAGGTCGATATTGGGTTTTGGTTTTCTCATTTGTTGGGTTAGTTTTCAGATAAGAGGTTTAAAGTATCTTTTGAATCCTTCCCTAATTTACAACTGATTACAAAGGATTTATGTATTCTTATTCATCTTCTTCATCTTGAGGAGTAGAAGAAGCAACGGACTGCGCAAAATCAGAATCCATTACAACACCATTCATTCTATGGGCGATGATCTTCCCTCTCTTTAATCCCATCTTCTCAGTCTCTATGCCATTAACCACCAATCCACCACCATTTCTCTTCTTCCAAATCTTCAATGTGAAACCACTCAACGACTCGTACGACGCTGTTTCATCTTTACTAATGTCTTTTTCCTCCACTTTGTACGGTACCACTGCGAAACTCATCATCCTTGATACAACTGCGTATGTGTTGTCTCCGTCTTCGTCGGATTCAATCTGGCGGCTACTGTTCCATTTCATCCCCAGATCTCGCCTGAATGCTTCGTCGGACGGTACAAAGGCTGTGAAAACCAGATCTCCAGGTAACATTTCGATCATCATCTTCCCGAAGAATCCAAATTCATCGAAGATGTCATTCCGATATTTGTGAAGATGGTTATCTACAGCAGCCGGTAATCGAAGAATGGAGAAGATGAGAATAGTTAGGGAAGAAATAGTGATGAGAATAAATAGAAAAACCACTGGATTCTTCAAAAGCTTAGGTTTCTTCATCGTCTTTATTCTACTTTTGCTACCTTAATCTCATCCGCTTAAGGCAAAAAAGAAGAAGATGAAGACGAATCAAGCTCGATCTCGGAAAATGGTGTTCGTAATTTCCAAGTTAGATTAGAACGTCTCGAAATTTGGATTTCAGTGGGCTTTTTCACAGTTTTGGGCCCAAAATCATATTCAGTCTTCCTTGTAAAACCATGAGATCTATATATAACTTGTGGTTTAATGAATTAAAAAGATATTCATTGGTGGTTTGTTGCTTCTCTTATAGCCCATTACAAAAGTAGATAATCCGGTTTATGTAAATGGGTTCTAAGCAGTAACTCCAACGGCAACATTCTTGAGTCTTGATGAACCGTAAAGGGTTTCTTCAAAGCGAATGACTTCGTTCTTTGAACCATAAGCCACTTGAGTTCTATCGTCGAGGTTGACAATGGTCTTGTCGAGCACAGACTTGTATCCATCACTGCTGAATCCTCCAGCATTCTCAATGAGCAGACCAAGAGGAGCCACTTCGAACAGTAGCCTCAACTTTGCCTTTGCTGTTGGAGAAGTCACATTTGTGAATATTCCCTTCTCCTTCACAATAATCTGCCAGAAACAAACAAGTCTTAAACTAAAAGTTTCATTCATTCACAAGTAGAAATCTAATTTTAAGGAACGAACCTGGTTAACGTCAGGAACCATTCCTCCTGTGTATCGCAGTGTGTACTTCTCTTTCACGTAGTAATCAATCAGCTGATTTCGTGCAACGAAGAAGAAGAAAAGCATTCAGATAATTTGTAGATTGGAGATTAGGGTTGAGCAAGATTAGATTCAGAGTGATGGAGAAGCAAGAACCTTGCTGTATTCAGAGTTGTCAAATGTGGCTCTCAAGTTTCCTGGTGAGAACATTTTCCCTTCTGCGATCTCTGTTGTCTCCTTTACGTGTTGCCATTTCCCTGATAAACATTTTGAGCTTAGTTTAAAGCTACTGAAGAAGGATTCTTGATAAACCGAAATATATAGAAACCTTCATCCAGAAGCAAAAACTCATGAGTTCCAGGAAATCCCTTAACAGCCAAAACATAAGTGGTTCGTGGACCGTAGATTCCCATGGCTGCAGCCACTTGATCTGCTCCCGTGACTCCGGTTAACTTGTCTCCAGGCCAAACTCCAAATATGGTTCCCACAGTGAAATTTGTATCCACAATACTTGATCCATCCAATGGATCAAACGCCACACTAAATCCACCTGTTCAACAATATTTTCATTTCTTTTGTTAACCATTTTTAGCACAGATTGGAAAGCGATTATGTCAGTTGATTTGATATGACCCACACCTTCAGCTGGACCACCCATGTCTTGAAGCTCAGGTACTTCTTCAGAGCAAGCGTACTTGCACACATGCGAGTATTGCAAAGCCTACAAAACCAATACACAAATCAAAACCTAATGATCCATTTATGACACTGCTATATATGACACAAGTTATTCAGAATTAAATCAAAACCTCAAAGAGAAGCTTATCAGCGAGCATATCAACAGCGAGTTGTTCATCGCCAAAGGAATTGACACAAGCTGTTCCACCACAAGAAGCAGTTCTAACTTTGAAAGCTATGGTCCTCAATGCTTCCCCCATACACATTAGCAAAGTTCTCAGTCCCTTGTCAGGAGTTGCTTGTGTCAAAAACTCTTCCTATACACTCAAAAGAATGAAACTTTTTTTTATTTAAAAACCGAATCTTTTACTAAGGAATTTGAATATAAAAAATTAAGAGTTTGTTGGTCAAAAGATTTACCAAGCTTTGACCAATTTCACATTTGGTCACAGTTGAAGCACCATTGTTCTTAGCCTTTGTGGCTTTCAATTGTGCTTTTGGTGCTAGTCGCAGTGAGTCTCCAAAGATTGAGCTCGACTTCAAACGCTGTTTGAGGTCAAATTTTACAATTAGGGACACATTCTTACGGTAACTGAGTTTCCTCACGATTACTGAACATATTCAACTCTCTACTCACATGTGTGTGTGTGTGTGTGTGTTTGAGTGTCAAAGTCATATATGTATTGAGTATAAAACGAACCTTGAAAGTGGAAGATGTGGAGAAAGAAGGAGGAGAAACCAATGTAGAGGATCGTTGAGATGAGACGTTTGGGAGGAGGATTCCACGTGAGTAGCTCGTGATGCTGGTCTCCATTGATAAAGCTTGAGAACTGAATGAAGAAGAAGAATCAGAAGAAAAGGTGTATAATAGAATGGTGAAGACAAAAATCAAACTCCAAGTGGACTTGGAGAAGATAAAGGGAGTTCACGGTGTGAGTGCCACGTGGAAGTATGTAAGAAAGATATGATTATGGTGTGGTGATGAGCAATTGGGCAAAAGAGATTTGTTTGTAGCTTTGGTTTGCTATCATTCATTTATTGTGTGGTTATGGTCCTTTTATCGGTATATCATCTCAAGTTTTCATATCTCACCACCTTTATGAAACCTCAAAAATATGATCATACTATGCAAGCCAATATTAATTAAAATTAAAATACGATTAGCTTAAAATTGTTAATAATATATCAGAGCCAGGTTTCGATCCTGGGACCTGTGGGTTATGGGCCCACCACGCTTCCGCTGCGCCACTCTGATATTTTTGATTATCTGATGATTTTAATATTTATAAACGATTTGTCATATATTTTAGATTCTTAAATAAAACTTCTTTATCTACAAAGAGAAAAAAAAACAGCTCTTGGAACATGCCTAATGGTAAGATTATGAGAGACTAATATGATTAAAAATAAATAAAAAATAAGAAAAATCATTTAATTGTATACTTTATGCTTATCCGTTTCTACAGACTAAAACAAATGATACGTCTTAAAGATGTCATATGGCGAGATCCTATATTTTACAAAAAAATTATTTTTCAAAAAAGAAAATAAAAATTTTATTATTATTATATTTAAAACATTTTTTAAAATCTTACCATTATACGCATAAAAATTAGTGGAGTCTCAAACAATAAATTAATATTAATTCTTAGAACACAAATCAAACTTTAGCACCAATTATACAAAAGCTTTATATATATATATATAAAGCATGTAACTAATTTTAAACTTAAACACACAAAATAACCACAAAAACCTAAGAAAACAATGAATGATAGGCTTCTGGAGAAACCATTGTCAATGCCATTTACACCGCCGTTATTACCACTGCCTACACCACCACGGCCACGACTTCCACCGCCACCTCCACCGCCGCGACGTCCTCCTCCACCGCGACCGCTTCTAAGCTCCCGTCGCAAAACTGGAAATTCCATCTCACAAGACGTTTTATTTTCAGTGAAGGAACTATGTTTCAGATTGGATAGTGAGACAGAGGTCTCGGTGACTGAACCAACGGTTTGGATATGCAAATGAACACCTAAGATTAGTAGTAATATGAGAGCCATTGGTTTAACTGATTTGTATATAACCATTTCTTGCTTTGATTATCGCTAATAAAACAAAATGATAAGATGTCTTTGTGTTAAAATACATATATATTGATCTCTATTTATACGAATTTCATCTGATCCACGTCTAAATCTCTTATTATTTTTATTTTAGAAAAAATTAACTAATATAACCTACTTTATTTTATATA
>OVBA01002670.1:0-32717 GCA_900406435.1 Lepidium aucheri | reverse complement strand
TCTTGTTCTTTGTTATTGGGCCTTTTCAGGCTTTTGGGTCTGGTACCAACACAATGCATTTGCAAATTCAGAGACCGAGTCCCACTGCCTATATTATGTAGAAATTTGGCTAATAGATGATCATGTTTTGGCTTAATGTTGAAAAAAAATTACTAAATCGATACTACAAAACCACTCTCTCCATTTTAAATTAATAAGGGGTGTATTGGATATGAAATTTTAGGTGATTTTGGTTCTTTTTTAAAATCACATGTTATTCAACAAATGATTTATAAATTACTTCTCAAATTCTGTGTTGCTGAATCTAACATTTCTACAAAATCACTTAAAATAATACATATTCATTTGTTATTCAAGTAATAATTTATCTAAATTATATCAAACATCGTTGGTCGTAGGGGTCATAGTCGCCTCCTCATGGCCGTCAGCAAGAATAGTGTGACTCTGTCTGTTTTTCTCTTTTCTCAGTGCTTTTTAGAGCGTGTGTCCCAAGATAAGCCCATTGGGTTACCAGCTTTGCTGCAGTGGGGATCTGGCCGGTCTCTGGCTTTGTTCACAGGCAAAGCTCTTTCTCTCTGCGATAGTATCCCCCTCACCTTTTTCTCCTTAGCGTGATTTTGGCCTACAGCTTTTAGTCTCTAATCTTATCTATTTAGGTTTAATTTAAGTCTAGTTTGTGCTCTTTAGATCTAGGGTTTGGCTCAGGCTATTCTTAATTGGTTCCATTGATTAAGGTATATGCTTTGTTAGGTTTCTCCTCTTCCTTAGAAATTCTTGTCTAGGGTTTGATTGAGTTTTAGGTTGTGGAATTCCATTCCCCTATGTTCTCAGCTATATTTGTTCCTGTTCTCATCAAATTGAGTGTTGATGCATGTGGTCCTCCTATTTAGAGTTTGATCTTGCTACCTAGCTCAGGTGGTCTATGTTGGCTTTGGAAATACCAAGTGTGAGACACTTTTTCTCTAGAGGAAGCCACTCTAAGTGACTCAAGTTATTATCTTTGGTAGGAATCCCGTTGTCAAAATGGTTCAGAAACTCTTTAGATGATATTCAGGTCTTAATCTTTCGAGATTAGTTTTATCAACATGGATAGCTTCAAATCATCCTCTTTGTGTTATAGGATTGATTGCTTCAGCCGTTCTCTTTGCGGTTCACTGTTGGTCTTTTATGATTGTAATTTTCAATCCTCATATATTTCATATTCAGATGGAAAAAAAATCAAATCTCCTATTATTCAAAACTTAACAATTGTTTTTTATTTGTTAACACTGTATCAACTGGCTGGTCCATTAGTCAAGTACCTACATAATGTAGATAGTAGAACTCGATTCCTGAATATACAAGTATGTCCGTCTTTAGTAGACTTACCACCTGCCAGTAGATCAAAGGTCACGTACAACTTAACAATTCTTATTTAGAAAAACTATTTAATCTGATATCAGAAGAGTTTAAATAATTTTTAGTTGAAAAATTAACATCTCAAAAACTCACCCATATAGGCGAGATTTCAAAATGAATAAATCCCTCAACACTAATCCCTCACACATATGTTGTTGTCATCTTCTTACATTACAAATTTCTGGGTTCGACTTTTTTGCTTGAACAAATTGATTGCTTTTCTCTCTAATTAATTGTATCTCATTCTGAAAAGTATTTTATATCTCAACCCGTCTGGTTACAAATTAAAGATTTGCCTAAAATCAATCGCAATCTTGTGACAAGAGACGCAAGGGCGTGAAGCGAGCTCGTGAGACCAATGAGAGTACAATAGGTAATTTCCAAACAACGATTCCTTCACACTATGATGAAGAAGACGATAAACTAACCATTAGTCAATTTACGAGACTTAAGAAGAAGTATAGTGATGTGGAGATTAGTGGGAGAGATGCTTTTGAATCGCTTGGTTAAAAAAGTATAACTATGGAGGATAACAGTGCCTTAAGTTCGTTTAAAATTTTTTCTTCAACAAGAGATGATAGAGAGGAAACTGTTCCACCACAACAAACAAAGCAAAGAAATCAAGAGAGAGATGAAAACAACTCTTTAGATCGTTCTTTCGATGTTGATGTAGGAATAGTTGACATTGGTATTTTACCACCAGAGCCAAGGCAAACCTGTGATGACGAGCTTGGTGTACATGGAAGTACTGCAAAAAAGGAACCAAAGTGTTTGCTCCAAAGAGTTGGTGTCATAACAGGAGAAAAGCAAGCGTCGGATGAGAACTGTAGGTGATGGAACTCAGGGTGATTCTGGCGAAGACTCATTGGGATGTTAAAAGAGTAGTCTGATACCATCAAGTTAAATAAAACATATATAAACCAAGATAACTAAATTTATGAAAGAGATTCATAATTACATAAGGAACTGAAATAGCAGAGACAAACCTTTAAGCCTTAATCGAAGAAGAATCGCCTACTTCCTTACTACATACAGAGTTCAAAATCGACAAATTATTTCAACAATAAAAGAGATCGTATGATCCAATGAAAACCAGAGGGCAATACCATCATTATGCTTTTGGTGGTATGTGTTTGATTAGATTGGGTCATGAACAAAGGATCATGAACAAGAATTAGAATCGAAATGCTCTCTAAAAGTAGTTGCTAAATCAGAAGACAACGAGTCTTGTGCCCTCATACCAAAAAATTGCAGGTATATAGTTTCGAGTATCTATTAGATGAACCAAAACATAATTCAGAGTTATTTTATTGAAGCAGTTCATTATCTCTTCTAGCTTGTGAATCGATAGAAATCTTTATCAAATCATTACTTCACATTTAAAAATGAAATCTTACCAATTACCAACAGAATTTTTTATTTGTATTTCTAAATCTCACCAAAGTCACCAAAATATCTTCAAAATCCTACAAAATTTTCTAAAATTCCACCAAATATAAAAACTCACTAAATCTTATAAAACTCCATATTCAACACAAATATTTTGATATTTTCACACATATTAAGAGAACTTGTAAAATGACATTTGACCTCATTTGTTGCAAAAGAAAAAAAATTAAGGACAAAAAATAAGTAAAGGAAAAACAAAATAAATTTAGTCAAATATGCATTAAGAATACATAATGTTTAAGTATCATAAACAAATGTTTTCCTGAATATCTATTTTTGTGAAATAGAAGAAGTATTAAATTGTGATTCTAAAAAATAGATAAAAAGTAAAACTCTATCTTTTATTATTGTATACTTAGATTGAACTCGCACAATATCAAGCGAGAACTAATATTACATAAATTTTTAATTATTTTTGGTTTTTATTATAATCTTTCTATAGTAAATATTATTTCAAATTTACAAATTACAAAAAAATATTATGAAAGAACAACTTACAAATTAGAGAAAACTAATGTTTAGCTTCTAAAAAGAGAAAGAAAACTAATAGTTTTTGTAGTTATCTTTTACATTTATATTATAGCTAGCATTAGTAAAAAGTGGTTTTTTCATGAAACTTGTTATAAAAATGTGTTTTTCTATTCTTTTATTTCATAAAACTTTTGTATTTTAAATAAAATTGGACTAAAAAATTTAGTATAGCTTACATGACAAAAGAGAAAGAAAATATAACTAACCTCTATGTAACTACAAGAAAAAATTTACAAACCCATAGACACACAAATTAACATTGAATACCTATTAGAGTACTTAAAACCACCAAACAATTTTAAATATTTTGTTGTATTCTTTATGACTATAAAAAGTTTCTTTTTTAAAATAACACATTGACTAAAGTTAATGGGTTAGATAATCCTTCATTTTCCCTCTCTATAAAAGTTTGCAAATTACACCTCATTCTTCATATAATATTTAAAATACTATTACTTTTTGTATATTTTTTAATTTTAACAAAATACAGAATTACTAAAATATTAATAAAAACTTCAGCATTTACGAAAATGTCAATTTTCTTCAATTCATCCAACCACCATTACCAATCAAGACCAAACTCTAAATGATATTCTATCTCTATATTTTTGACATATTTATGCTTTTCCCAACCTTCAACCACATTATCTCCTATTTTCTCTTCATTTCTATCCAAAAAACTCTCTAATTTTTATTTTGCCATTTCAAAATTTTTAAAGCCAACATTTTTGGTCCATTTCAAGAGTATAAGCACGAGTAACAGTTTTGTTCTGCATTCTGGACGTGTAAATAAGGTAACTATAATCACTATCTCACATTTAGCTATTTCGTGCAAAATTCAGAAATTTGCATATAGTAGACTTCAGATGAAGTCTCCACTTCTAGTAGACTTCATCTGAAGTCTCCAAGTCAACGAAGAGGTTATTTTTGCAATTGATAATTTTCTGGATTTGGAAAGTATACTTCAGGTGAAGTCTTCTCATTCTTGTTTGGAAAAAAAACAAACAAAGACTTCAAATGAAGTCTACTGATTTTTGAGTCAGTTTTGCAATTGACTAAAAATTTGACTTTTCAGAAAACATCAAATGATGTCTTCGTGTGAAGAGAAGACTTCCAAAGAAGTCTACTTTGTGTAGAGGGGTTATTTTTTTAGTTGACCAACATTAGAGTTTTTTGACCAAAAAATTTGGAAATTAATTTGAAATCACAGATTTCAATTGAAGTCTTCTGAAACTCGGGAGACTTTAAATGAAGTCTTCGTTACATACTCAGTAATGGGTCCTACATATGATTTTGCCAAAAAAATGTAGACTTCTTTTAAAGTGTCCTTCATTTTCGTTGGAGACTACATTTGAAGTCTGCGATGTCGGAGACTTCCCCCCAAGACTTCTGCATTAAAAGTTAAACTTAGTCAATTCTAAAAGTAACCTCTTATTTATAGTGTAGACTTCACTTGAAGTCTGCGGAATTAGGTGGAGACTTTAAGTTTCAAACCAACCAGAGCATACTTCTATTGAAGTCTCCTTGTTAAATTTATTATCCTGGACAATTGCAAATATAACTTCCAAAATTGGAGACTTCTATGGAAGTCTTCTATTTGAAAGTCAACATTCAGTCAAATGCAAAAATAAATTTAAGAGACTTCTATGGAAGTCTTCTTTGATGCTTGTGGACTTCAAATGATGTCTCCTTTTTTAAAGATGACTTCAATTCAAGTCCCCTTGTGCTAATTTTTTCAAATTGAATTTTTAGTGGGTAGTAACGATACTTTTAGCTAATTATATGATTCTAATATTGTTTATATTGTGTTTTTTACAGGTTTAACATAATTATCTATTATAGTTAAGCTTCTGTAAATTTTAAAAGTAATAGAGGTAGTTAGCTCATTCAAAGTAGACTTCAAGTGAAGTCTACTATGTCACAAGCAGACTTGTATACTTTCTTCCTTGACTGTTATGGTTGTATGAATTTTTGTTTTGTTCATGATATTATGTGAATAACTTAAGAAATTCTTCCTTGTCCTTTAAAAGATTATCTTAGGGTATAACTTTGGGAACTCACTTTTTTTAAAATTATTAAAATTAATAAGAGTTTGATATGTTTAAGAAATCGTTTAAACAAAATAACAGCAAATTTGTTTGCTTACATATAACAATTTGTTATAATTCATGTTACATAATCAGTAATAGCCATCAATGGCAATTCCACACTTATCTACAATATAATATTTACAATTTGTTGACAAATTTTTTATATCTACAATGTGTTCTCTTTGCTGGCCACCCAACTTCTTAGTTGCATTGAAGTCTCCACTAGAAGTCTCTACCAGAAGTCTCCACGAGAAGTCTCGACCAGAAGTCTCCACCAGAAGTCTTCACGAGAAGTCTCGACCAGAAGTCTCTACCATAAGTCTCCACTAGAAATCTCCACCAGAAGTCTGCTTAAAAGAACCAACGATAATACTAATCAAAATGTTATACTAATTTAAATGTAATCTTTAACGATAAAAGATTAAAAAAATTGATTCTTACACAATTTTTTAATAAAAAAGTAAACTTTAATAAGAAAATGTCAAAAACTCAAAACTTTCACATAATATTCATTAGAAATATAAAAATTATACTACAAAAAATCAAACTTTCTTATAAAAGTCATTAAAATAGTAATTATTAACTATAAAACATCAAAGTTTCTTGAAAAAATATAATTTTTTTTAGAAAAAACCAAAATACTATGTTTTCTTTATAAAAATATCACAAATCATATCAAAAAATTAGATCTTTGACTAGAAAAGATAAAAAAACTAGAACTTTTCACAAGATGCATTTCAAAAACAAATCTTTAACTAAAAACACACAAAAAAAAATCAAACTTGCACACAACTATCAATACAAATGAAATCTTTCACAAGAAATTTTTTAAAAAGTAGATATTTCACAAGATTTTTTTTTTAAAAAAGAACTTTCACATTATATTCATTAAAAATGTAAACTTTAACTAGAAAAAGATAAAAAATCAAAATTTTCACAAGATCTCATTTCAAAAAAATCTTTACCTAGAAAGCACAAAAAAATCAAAATTTCACAAAACTTTTATTAAAAATGAAATCTTTCACAAGAAAAGTTCGAAAGCTAGATCTTTTCTTTAAAATTTCAGTCTTAAACTATATTTTTATTAAAAATTGATTTTTCACAAGATCTCCTTTAAAATTCAGATCTTTAACAAACATAAAAACTCTCAACATTTTCAAAAAAAAATCTACCTTTTTGAGAGACATGATGGATGTTGGCCATAGACAAGAAGTTTCGGTGGTTGGAAGCTTCACATGAAACATGCAAAAAAAGTAGAAAACTATGAGAAAATAGTAAAAAAATCTTTGATCTTGAAGGAAGAGAGAACAGTAGACTTACACGTTTGCTAGAAAGACATACACGTTGAAGAAGAAAAAGAAGAACGAGAAGAGGAAGAGAGAAGAAGAAGGAGAAGAAGATAATAGAAGATGAAGAAGAAAAGAGAAGATGAGAGAGAAAAAGAGATAAAAGTGGATAGGAATTTTTTGCTTTTTCTAAAATTTGTATTTATATATAGGTTAACTTTCTGGTTCAATTGTTGGTTAATTTTAGTTTAGCACAACCCAGTTTAAATTTCGGAGAAGGAGACTCACATGAAGTCTCCTTAGGATAGACTTCATTCAAAGTCTACTCGTGAAATAGAAGACTTCATTTGAACTCTACTCGTGAAATAAAAGACTTTAAACCAAATTTAATTTTTGAATCCGGAGACTTTAGTGGAAGTCTTTTGAGAAAACTTCAAATGAAGTCTCTTCTAACCCCTAAGTTATAAATCAGTTCAATTTTTTACAATCGTTGGTTGATTTGGGTTCACCTTAACCCAAATTTTATTTTCGAATTCGGAGAGTTCAATTGAAGTCTTTTCCTGGAATTAGAAGATTGTAAATGAAGTCTCCTCTAACCCCTAAACCCTAAACGTTAAATTCTGAATTTTGTATCATAAATTCCACACAGCAAATGGAATATTTTCCTAAATATTAGCCCTAATTCTAATAATTTGTTGGTATATGTACAATTTACTTTATTTATTCCATTTATACATTTTAAATGCAAAACTCAACAAATCCCACATGATTACTATATCTTATTTCCCTAAACCCTAAACCATGACGTAAATTGTTTATGATGAACTTTGTGATGTGTGTCACAATCCTAATGAGGATTAGGATGATCCGGACCACACTCGAGAGTTAATTGGACGAAATTGGTGGTGCGGTTTGTGGACTAGTAACCAAAAGTGAACTCGCCGGCTAGAAATTGAAGACTCACAACTCTAGATGATTGAACTTGGTTTCCGGTGAAGTATAGGAGTCGTGGAGTCAAACTAAGACGACTCTTGACCAAAGAAGCCACAAAATGAATGGTGGAAGCAAATGAAGGCAGCATAATGAAAAGGAAGATGAATGGTCATAAATGAAAGGTGAATGAATAGAGTATGGATCAAAAAGAACTAGCAAGAAATGTGGAAGGCTCTTAGTCTTCAAAATCTCACTTATAATCTGGATATTACACAACAAAGAACTAGCAAGCTAGAGGAAAACCTCAATGATCAAACCAGCAAAGTTTCTTAAAGATAAAAGGTTCGATGAAGGTTACACCTAGGTCTAGAGTATTTATAGCCACGGAAATGGGCTGTACTTAAAAAAGCCGAAAACATAACTGGCCAACAAGACATAATTAAAATAAAAGACACAATAAAACCCATTTCTTTATTTATTAGATTTGCTCTTCTCTTCACCGGTTTTAGGAGGATGTTGCCAATGGGGTTGTATTGTAAAGTGTGTGTTATAAACCTCTTTAAAAACCTTGTGCTAAAAAACCCAAAGGGACAAGACTAGCAATGAAGGAAAAGAGTGTAAGAACACACACCTCCCATTGACAACCCTTAGTCTGCTTGAATCACAACCAATTTGGTTGGATAAGCCACAAGAATAAGGTTGCTTGAGGCTTGAAGTAGCATTGTGCTAATAGCCTTCTCAAGTATCTTAGCTTTAGCTTGAGTAATAGGTCCAATGGGCAGCTCCAATGCTTGTTGTGCTTCCTCTGGTTCAAGTTCCAAGTTGTCTTCTTGTTTCGGCTGATGTTGTTGCTCCATTATCATATCATCCCCTCCTCTGAAAAAGGATTTGACCTCAAATTCGCATCATCTGAAACAAAAGGGACTAAGTCAGCAACATTGAAACTATTACTTATAGTATACTTACCTTGAAGATCAATTTGGTTGGCGTTGTCATTGATCTTCTTGAGATCTTGAAAGGACCGTCCATTCTTGGCATCAACTTTGATTTTCTATCATTTGGGAACCGTTCTTTTCTTGGATGTATCCAAACAGATCTCCTTCCTTGAAACTCATTTCTTTACGGCTCTTGTTAGCTTGCTCTGCATACTTATTCGTCCTTTCTTCAATGTTTACTCTTGCTTTCTCATGAATTCTCTTAACAAATTCTGCTTTATTTTGTCCATCCTTGCTAAGTTTCTCACTCAAAGGTAAATGTATTAGATCCAAAGGGGAGATGGGATTGAACCCATAAACAATTTCAAAAGGTGAAAAATTAGAAGCCGAATAGACTGAATGATTATATGCGAATTCAACATGAGGCAAGCAATCTTCCCAAGTCTTAATATTCTTTTTAACTAGTGCTCTAAGGAGAGTTGACAAAATTCTATTAACTACCTCAGTTTGACCATCCGTTTGTGGATGACAAGTAGTGGAAAATATCAACTTAGTTCCTAACCTAGACCACAATGTCTTCCAAAAGTAACTACAGAGCTTAGCATCACGATCGGAAACTATAGTCTTAGGCATTCCATGTAAATGCACAATCTCCTTAAAGAAAAAACTAGCAACATTCTTAGCATCATCCGTTTTGTGACAAGGAATAATATATGTCATTTTAGAGAAGCAATCTACTACCACAAATATTGAATCACGTCCTTGTCTAGTTCTAGACAAACCCACAACAGAATCCATAGATATGTTATGTCAGATGCAAAGGAATAGAGAGTGGAGTATACAAACCGTGAGGTTATGCCTTAGCCTTAGCCATTTTACAAGTTGGGCACCTAACACAATACCTCTCAATGTCTCGCTTCATGTGCGGCCAATAAAAGTGCTCTTGCATGATATGCAATGTCTTGGCCACTCCAAAGTGTCCCATTAATCCGCCTGCATGAGCTTCCTTGACAAACAATTCTCTCAAAGAAAGTTGGGAGCACATAATCGATTGTCATAAAATAGGAAACCCTCATGTCTAAAGTATTTGCCATAAGTAAACTTCTGACTTGATGCATAAACCTCCTTAAAATCAGAATCATTAACATAGAGAGACTTAATATGTTCAAAGTCAAGCAACTTAACTTTAAGAGTAGTGAGTAAAGTATACCTCCTTGATAATGCGTCAGCAACCACATTATCCTTACCTTTCTTGTACTTGATGATATACGGAAATTTCTCTATAAACTCGATCCACTTGGCATGTCTTTTGTTAAGTTTTTGCTGACCTTTTAGATGCTTTAGTGACTCATGATTGGTATGAATGACGAACTCTTTAGGCCACAAATAGTGCTGCCAAGGTTAGAGGGACCTCACAAGCGCATAAAGCTCCTTTTCGTAAGTAAGATAGTTAAGCGTACCTCCTCCAAGCTTCTCACTAAAGAAAGCGATTGGCCTCTTGTCCTGCATAAGAACAACTCCAATTCCTACACAGGAAACATCACACTCAGTCTCAAAAGTTTTAGTAAAATTGGGTAAAGACAAAATAGGAGCGTTAGTAAGTTTCTCTTTCAATGCTTGAAAAGTTTCATCTTGTGGCAACTCCCATTTAAACCCAATGTCTTTCTTGATTACTTCCGTGAGTGGTGCAGCCAAAGTGCTAAAGTCCTGCATAAAACGTCTATAGAATCCAGCCAGCGCATGGAAGCTATGGACTTCGCTAACCGATTTTTAACTTGGCCATTCTTAAATTGCTTTGACCTTTTCCTCATCCACTCTAACTCCATATGCACTTACAACAAAACCTAAATAGACAAGGTTTTTTTTTCCAAAAGTACACTTCTTAAAATTAGCATAGAGCTTCTCCTTTCTAAGCGTTTCCAAGACCAATCTAATGTGCTCGACATGCTCTTCTAGACTCTTGCTAAATACTAGAATGTCATCAAAGTATACTACCACAAAACACCTATGAACGATCTCAAGACATGATTTATTAATCGCATGAAAGAGCTAGGTGCATTTGTTAATCCAAACGGCATAACTATCCACTCATATAGCCCTTGTTTTGTTTTAAATGTAGTTTTCCACTCATCACCCTCCCTCATCCTAATTTGATGATATCCGCTTTTTAAATCTACCTTAGAGAAGATTTTAGAACCATGCAATTTATCAAACATATCATCTAGCCTAAGGTTAGGGTGGCGATACTTCACCGTAATGTTATTAATGGCACGATAGTCCACACACATCCGCTATATGTTATCCTTTTTGGACACAAGGAGAACCGGTACAGCACATGGACTCATGCTTTCACTAATGAGTCCCTACTCCAAAAGCTCGCTCACTTGTTTCTCAAGCTCTTTGGTCTCCATTAGGTTGGTTCTATAAGTGGGTTTGTTGGGCAAAGTAGTTCCGGGTATGAAATCAATTTGATGATCAATGCCTCTAATGGGTGGAGGACCATGAGGACTTTCTTTCGGGGATACATCCGCATAGTCCTGAAAAAGTTTAACAATAATGCTCGGAAGTTCTGGCCTTAAATCATCCAACGTTAGTAAACTCTCTTTAATCATAATCAAAGCATTAGATTTAGTACTCCCTTTGGATTGATCCTTTGAAGGTGGAGTAGTAGAGGCGGCTGTATCTTTTTTTCTCATCAAAATCTGATTCAAATACATGTCATGTGGAGTCATTGGAATGAGAATTGTCTTCTTCCCGTTAAGCTCAAAACTATGCCTATTTATGAACTCGTCATGAATCACACAACGATTGGATTGCCAAGGAAGTCCAAGAAGAATGTGACAAGCTTCCATAGGTAAAACATTACAAAAGACCTCATCCTTATACTTCCCAATGCAAATGGGTACTCGGACTTGTTTCTTTACCGGCATTTCTCCCTCATCGGTTAACCATTGTAGTTTATAAGGTTGTGGGTGTGCTATCTCCTTAAGCTTGAGTTTCTGGACCATATTCTTGCTGGCCGCGTTGGTGCAACTCCCACCATCTATAATCACACTACAATCATTATCCTTACCCATGCATCATGTATGAAACAAGTTCTCCCGTTGCGCTTGATCAAAATCCTTAGTGATAACACTAAGATCTCTCATTGTCACAAGAAAATGAACCTTAAGGGGCAGCTCACTATCATCGTCGGACACCACATCAGAGATGTCATCCTCAGATTCATACTCTCCATCAGCCCTTAACAAGATGACGCAGTAGTTTGGGCATTCATTTGCATAGTGCCCCAAACCGTGACACTTAAAGCACTTGACATCTCTAGCCCTTGAAGTAGATTTTGTTGGCTCTTTAACCTCTTTAGTTTGACTCGGGTGGAGCTCCTTAGATGCAGCTGGTTTGTTCTCTACCTTGGCGTTTTGTTTAAATTCCTTTTGAAAACCGATTCTTGAATCCTTAGCATAGCTCATCCGGTTGGAGTTGTAACTTGAGCGACTACCTTTCATCTTAAACTGTTTTTCACACATCACAGCCTTATGTAGAAGCTCCTCAATATCATCATAATCACTGATCTCCAAAAGCTTTATAAGTTGACAGTGAAGCCCTCCCAAAAACCTCGACATTAATGCCTCACTACTTTCTTTAACATCAGCCCGCAATATCAATGTCTCCAATTCTTGGTAATACTTTTCGACTGTTTTAGACCTTTGAATCATATTCTCAACCTCGTGTGTAGCTCTCTATGATAGTGGCTGGGAACAAACCTCTTCCGGAGTAGTTGCTTCATCTTCTTCCAACTACGGATGGGAAGCTCATTGTTCTTATTTCTTGTTGTCACAAGTTGATCTCACAAACTAAGAGCATAGTCAGAGAATTCCGTGGCTGGATAATATACCTTGCTTTCCTCTGAATAATATTAACAATTGAACACAAGTTTGATCTTCTTCTTCCACACAATGTATGCATCTAGATAACTCTTACTGTGAGACCCATGTTTAATCAATTTGTGGCCCATTAGGCCCAATAGATTTTTGGCTCAAAGGTTGGAATAAAAAAAATGGTTGGAGAATAAAAATGATGTAACCCTAAAATAAACCTCTCTTCCTTTATTTTTATCATAACCATCTCCGCTCTTGCTCCTTACTTTCTCCTTCTGTGAAGTCAAAATCTCAAATCCCAATTTGTTGCTCTCGGAATCTGTAGAGACATCAATCAGACCTGCAACTGGTAAGGAAATCAATCTGTTAGCCTACATTTCGGAGTCCATATCTCTGTACTCACTGAACGGTTTTTCGTGATTTTCATATGGATGGAAAGATTTAACTCTCATTAATCTGTAGCCGCAAACCGCTTGTTGATCGGAGTTTTATCAAAGAAGTTACGATCGATCTAAGGTAAGACGCCAAAACTGGTCACTGTTTCAGAAAAGAGTCCATGTTGCTAACTTTCGGGGTTCATAACTAATCGGTTACTGAACCTCGGATCGTAATCTCTATAGGGATGGAAAGATTTGACTTTCAAGAATCCGTAGCTGCAATGGGATTGATGATAGGAGTTATATTGAGGGAGATATAAGCAGATTAAGGTAAAACGTCGAAATTGATTTCAGTTACAGACTTAGGAAATTCTGAATTCTGTTTTCAAGCTGTGTTCATTCTGGTTTGTTTAGGATCGATTTCTGATAAGAACTGAGTAGTAGAGTGTTAGATCGAACTTGTTTTGGTGAAAGGACACACCCAAGAAGACAATCCGAGAGACAAACCTTCAGATTTATGTAACATTTGTTTGGAAATTATGTAGTTTTTGACACAAGTATCCTCTGTTTTCTGTCTCAATAACCCTAATCTGGATGTCTTGCTTGTGCAAGAAGTTATCTGCACGTTGTGATTAGTTTTACCTGTTTTTTGCCTTAATTTTCGATCTGTGCACCGGCCAATAAAGGTGAGGATGTGATCTGCGAGTCTTTTAGGTTTAGTTTAATTTTTGCAAGTTTATCTAAATATTTATTTAATAAATAAATATTTTATTATATATTATATAGATAATACTTTAGGATTTTTTTTTGTGATTGTTTGAAAGAGGATAGTTGTTTGAATTATTATTATATAAATATATAAATTCCTGTTATTCTATGCCGTGTGAGATGGAAAATTGTTTGAGTAGTTGAAAGTTAGATTTAGTAAATTTAAAGAATAGTGTTTTAAAGGGTTGACATGGAATGTATCGAGCTTCGGGCTGTTGCTTCCATGTATAGACCTTCGAAATGGAATGTATCGAGCTTCGGACTGTCGCTTCCATTAAATATTGTTGACATGGAATGTATCGAGCTTCGTGCTGTCGCTTCCATGAAGACATCGCCCACGTGGAATGTATTGAGCTTCGGGCTGTCGCTTCCATGAAGGTATTTTGTCATGGGATGTATCAAGCTTTGGGCTGTCGCTCCCATGACAAATAAATTGATGTGTTGTGGTGGCTCGGAGGCCATCTAGAGGATGGCCGAGGTGTTGTGTGAAGTTGGTTGTTATAGGCAATCCGACCTGTTTGGTACAACTTGTTGAAAAACACGAGTTGTATATGTTTGCTTTCTATGTATAGGATATATTTGCTTTAATTAATCTAGAGCTTTAAGCCTCAGTGGGCAGAAGTGATCTCCTCACTAAGTAATTCATTACTCACCCCTCTTTATTTTTCTTTTTTTTCCAGGAATTTTAAACAAGAGTTTTGGTGTTGATCCATTTTTCAGGAAATGTATTTTTGGCAAAGGGCAAAGAATAACACCTTGTCTCTCAAGAGCGGGAGCGGGATGTTACAATTAGTACCAGAGCCAGGTTAAGGCCACTCCGGTTCTGACTCGGGGGTCAAGATTTTCAAACGATTTTAACAAAATTGTTTCAAAAGGAATTTTTGAAAGCTTGGTCTTAAAAGTAAAAAAAATGTTTAAGAAAAAAAAAACAACTTTTACATTTTTTTCAAAAAAAGTTGTGTTGCCTTTAAAAAAATGTTTGACGTCTTTAAGAAAGAAAAAACAAAAAAAAACTGATTTACGAAAAAAGAAATTGTTTGTTGCCTTTAAAAAAATGTGTTTTGGTGTCTTTAAAAAAAAAATTAATCAATTATTGTTTGATAAAAAAATAATAATAATAAAGAGGTACATTTTGGATTTTGTTATTTTCTTTTGTTTTTGGTTGTTCTTTTAGTCGCTTCTGAGGAGTGATGAAGGTTTAGGGTCAGAAAAGTTGTTGGAGTTTGCGAGTCACCAAGATTCAAGAATTGCTTTTTCTAAGTTGCTATTGGAATGTCTAAAGGAGCATTCTTTCTCAAAGTTATGTGTTGAATTGTTGACAGAAAATGCCACCAAGGAGACGACGATCAGTAGGAGTAGTAGCATCACTACCACCTAATGTGGCAACTCGTGAGGAGTTACTCGAACTTTGGAATCTTGTGCAAGAGCTGGTTAACCGTGATGCACCACCACCACCACCACCACTACCTCAGGTTCCATCCCCGGGCCCATTTCAGGAGCAGTCACCGCGAGCGGCTGAAACTCACAGGCAGCACCAGCCACCCCTGTCACCTATGAGAATGCAGCCACCAGTACTTGGACTCTCGTATTGGGAGACGATGAGGCTCATGAGGGATATGGGCATGAAATATTTTAATGGCGGGACTGATCCAGTTCAGGCTGATGATCGAAGGTGTTTGTTGGAGAGGAACTTTGATTCTGCCAGACGTCCATTGNGTCCATTGGAGTTCAGACAGGAGTTGGCAGTGCACTACCTTCGTGGAGATGCATCCATTTGGTGGGAGAACGTGAAGAGAAGCATGCCTGAAGGTTATGTGATTACTTGGGCTGACTTTCTGGATGAGTTCAACAAAAAGTACTTTCCACGGGAAGTGATGGATAAGATGGATAATGACTTTCTGGAGCTTTGTCAGGGTACAAAGACGGTTAGAGAGTATGGCAGCAGTTTAGTCGCCTTAGGAGGTTCAGTGTCAGAGACAGAACTGAGTATGATATGGTTCGTAGGTTCGAGAGAGGGTTACGTGCTAGCATTCGTAACCTTTGCTCTGTCCGAGATTATACTAATTTGGTTGAGATCGTGGAGATGGCTGCATCAAAGAAGAAAGGACTTGAGGAGGAAGCTAGCGACCACATGCGAACCCAGTCGAAAGCTGCAAGAGGTTATGAGCCTCAAAATTTTCCTCGAGATAATCAGAGCTCGGGACCTAGCCAGGCTCGGCCATTATGTGCTACTTGTAGAAAAAGCCATGACAGAACTTGTTGGAGGGACATAATAAAATGCTTCCACTATGGACAACCTGGTCATACAAGAGGGGATTGTCATGCAAGGGATAACTGCATGAGGTGTGGACAGCCAGGTCATTATGCGCGAGATTGCACAGCACCAATTCCAGTGAGGCAGCAAGGAATGCAAAATGAAGGAAAATTGACACCAACTCCAAAAAGGCAAGCAATTGGGCCACGTGTGCATGCAATTAGAGAGGATGATAACGCAGAGCAAGACACCACATAAACAATTAGTGTTTCGACCAATGAATAAGTTTGAGTCTAATCTCGTTGCAAGTATTTCTATTTTAGCTGTTACGAATATGGATAACAGTTCAGTTGTCTGGGATATTAGTTTCTTTGGAGTTATATTCTTTTGAGATTCCAAAACATTGAGTTTGGCAGTATTAAATAAAGCCTATATGGGATTTTATTTTTGATTACGTAAAAGGCAACTGAATCATTTAAGACATCTATAAACCATCGAGTCTGAAAGCTCTTTCGGGATATAAGTTCAGGTCAACTCGAAATGTTGAATTCGGGGGCAAATTCTCTTTAAGTGGGGGAAAATTGTGAGACCCATATTTAATCAATTCGTGGCCCATTAGGCCCAATAGATTTTTGGCTCAAAGGTTGGAATAAAAAAAATGGTTGGAGAATAAAAGATGACGTAACCCTAAAATAAACCTTTCTTCCTTTATTTTGATCATAACCATCGCCACTCTTGCTCCTTACCTTCTTCTCTCTGTGAAGTCGAAACCTCAAACCCTAATTTGTTGCTCTCGGAATCTGTAGAGACATCAATCAGACCTGCAACTGGTAAGGAAATCAATCTGTTAGCCTAATTTTTGGGGTCCATATCTCTGTACTCACTGAACGGTGTTTCGTGATTTTCATATGGATTGAAAGACCTATCTCTCCAAAATCTGTAGCCGTAAACCGCTTGTCGATCGGAGTTCTATCGAAGAAGTTACGATCGATCTAAGCTAAAACGACAAAACTGGTCACTGTTTCAGAAACGAGTCCACGTTGCTAACTTTCGGGGTTAATTACTAATAGGTTACTGAACCTCTGATCGTGATCTTTATAGGGATGGAAAGATCGGACTTTCAAGAATCCGTAGCTGCAATCGGATTGACGATAGGAGTTATATTGAGGGATATACGAGCAGATTAAGGTAAAGTATCGAAATTGATTTCAGTTTCAGACTTAGAAAATTCTGAATTCTTTTTTCAAGCGGTGTTCATTCTGGTTTATTTAGGATCGATTTCTGATTAGAACTGAGTAGTAGAGTGTTAGATCGAACTTGTTTTGGTGAGAGGACACACCCAAGAAGGCAATCCGACAGACAAACCTTCAGATTTAGGTAACATTTGTTTGGAAATTATGTAGCTTTCGACGCAAGTATCCTCTGTTTTCTGTCTCAAGAACCGTAATCTTGATGTCTTGCTTGTGCAAGAAGTTATCTGCAGTTGTGATTAGTTTTACCTTTTTTTTGCCTTAATTTTCGGTCTGTGCACCAGCCAATCAAGGTGAGGATGTGATCCGCGAGTCTTTTAGGTTTAGTTTAATTTTTGCAAGTTTATCTAAATATTTATTTAATAAATAAATATTATATTATATATCATATAGATAATACTTTAGGAATTTTTTTGTGATTGTTTGAAAGAGGATAGTTGTTTGAATTATTATTATATAAATATATAAATTCGTGTTATTTTATCTTGTGTGAGATGGAATATTGTTTGAGTAGTTGAAAGTTAGATTTAGTAAATTTAAAGAATAGTGTTTTAAAGGGTTGACATGGAATGTATCGAGCTTCGGGCTGTCGCTTCCATGTATAGACCTTCAAAATGGAATGTATCAAGCTTTGGACTGTCGCTTCCATTAAATATTGTTGACATAGAATGTATCAAGCTTCGGGCTGTCGCTTCTATGAAGACATCACCGACGTGGAATGTATCGAGGTTCGGGTTGTCGCTTCAATGAAGGTATTTTTTCATGGGATGTATCGAGGTACGGGTTGTCGCTCCCATGACAAATAAATTGATGTGTTGTGGTGGCTTGGAGGCCATCTAGAGGATGGCCGAGCTGTTGTGTGAAATTGGTTGCTATAGGCAATCTGACCTGTTTGGTACAACTTGTTGAAAAACACGAGTTGTATATGTTTGCTTTCTATGTATAAGATAGATTTGCTTTAATTAATCTAGAGCCTTAAGCCTAAGTGGGCAGAAGTGATCTCCTCATTGAGTAATTCATTACTCACCCTTCATTATTTCCTTTTTTTCCAGGAATTTTAAACAAGAGTTTTGGTGTTGATCCATTTTTTAGAAAAGGTATTTTTGGCAAAGGCCAAAGAATAATACCTTGTCTCTCAAGAGCAGGAGCGGGGTGTTACACTTACCGTGAAAAGCGATAATCTTGAGTTTAAGTCCATTAGGAGCATTGTTTTGTTGATTTGCATTAGTTCTAACTCTCCTCCTACTACGGTTGCTATGTTGAGAACACTCACTTTTCGACTAGCCTCTCCCATTTCACGTCTTTGATACAGAATGGTATGTTGTTACTTCCTAAAGTCAACAAACATTTGATGCATCATGGTCTTCTTGTTGGCCCTGACAGCCTCGATCAACAACTTGTTACTTTGTGTGACATCGTCGGATTCATTCTCCGCCATTTCCTACAACACAACAAGAAGAGAATGCGAGTAGTCTATTCAGGAAATAAGAGTCAAATAAAATTTAATTGATCTGCACTTCTCTAGGTCCAAGTTAACTTAAATTCCTAAAGACTATTGACCAAAAATAAATGTTTTTGACAAATCAATTCGGAATGCAAAGGGACGATATTTTGTTCAGAAAATTCAGAGATGTTTCGACACAACCTATGCTTGAGGTGGCTCTGATACCACTTGACACTATCCTAATGAGGATTAGGATAACCCGGACCACACTCAAGCGGTAATTGGACAAAAACGGTGGTGCGACTTACGGACCAGTGACCAAAAGTGAACTCGCCAGCTAGAAGTTGAAGAGTCACGACTCTAGATGATTGAACTTGGTTTTCCAGCGAAGTATAAGAGTTGTGGAGTCAAACTAAGGTGATGCTGGACTCAAAGAAGCCACGAGATGAATGGTGAGAGCGAATTAAGGCAGCGGAATGAAAAGGAAGATGAATGGTCGAAAATGAAAGGTGAATGAATAGAGAATGGACCGAAAAGAACTACCAAGAGATGTGGAAGGCTCTTAGTCTTCAAAACCCCACTAATAATCTGGATATTACACACCAAAGAACTAGCAAGCTAGAGGAAAACCTCAATGATCAAACCGGCAAAGTTTCTTAGAGATAAAAGGTTCGAGAAGGTTACAACTAGGGTTGTAGAGTATTTATAGCCACGTAAATGGGCTGTACTTAAAAGGGCCAAAAACATAACTGGCCAAATAGACGTAACTAAAATAAAAGACACAATAAAACTCATTTTTTTACTTAGATGATTTGCTCTTCTCTTCACCGGTTTTAGGAGCATGTTTCCAATGGGGTTGTATCGAAAGTGTGTGTTACAAACCTCGTTAAAAACCTTGTGCTAGAAAACCCAAATGAAAAGAGTGTAAGAACACATACCTCCCATTGACAACCCTTAGTCGGCTTGAATCATAACCAATATGGTCGAATAAGCCATAAGACTAAGGTTGCTTGATGCTTGAAGTAGCATTGTGCTAATAGCCTTCTCAAGTATCTTAGCTTTAGCTCGATTAATAGGTCCAATGGGCAGCTCTAATGCTTGTTGTGCTTCCTCCGGTTCAAGCTCCAAGTTGTCTTTTTGGTCTGGCTCATGTTGTTGCTCCATTATCATATTAGTGTGACTTTCCTTTAGTTTAGTTTTTGTGAAATTTTAATTTGTATAAATCACAATAGTTTATTTTTAGATTTTTCAATAAAAATTATAAGAATATAATCATAATTACTATGTCGAGGACATGTGGCCTAGTGGTGTAAGCACTTTATAAATCCTCAAAGAATCAGGGATCGAACCTCATACCTGAAATATAAAGGAGGGGATTAAAGGCTACTTAGGTCAGTTTTCAAAAAAAAAATCATAATTACTATTTTATTTTAAAATTAAATATATAATTAAAAAGCAAACTTTAAAGGAAGTCTTTCCCTCGAAACTAGTAGATTTCAAATGAAGTATTCTCTGTGGAAATTTCACCTGAAGTCATTTTCTGTGAGGGATATACATGTAATTGTGGTTCCTTTTTTTTTTTGTCATTAAGGGTATAATTATAAATCCACTACCAATGTGGGTTACTTTTGGCAAAAAAAAAAACAAATGAGATATATTTTTACATTAAAAATGAAAATTTGGAATATTTTTGTCATTTTCCCTAAAATGTATTTAGATTCTTTACATTAATTATGAATTTATTTTA
Source organism: Lepidium aucheri (assembly GCA_900406435.1). Lineage (NCBI taxonomy): Eukaryota > Viridiplantae > Streptophyta > Magnoliopsida > Brassicales > Brassicaceae > Lepidium > Lepidium aucheri. The sequence continues at coordinate 12,377 of OVBA01002670.1, read as the reverse complement.
TTTATTTTATTTCAAATATATTTTCTATATTTTTATACTTTTGTCATTTTCCCTAAAATCTTAATTTTAACGTATTCCTTTTTTTCTGATAATTTTAATACTTGTAACTTATTAATAATTTATTAAAACTAAAACTTTAGTAATTTAAAAGTAAAATGATTCATATTTAATATATTACTAACCAATTTATCAATCATTTATATATTTTAATATATTTTATAGGTATGTTAGTAAAAATATTTTTCCTTTAATTTAAATAATAACTACACTTTGTATTTTTCATAAGTTATTTGTGTTTGTCTGAGAAATATTTTAGAAATGTATATCAGTTTTATATGCTAATTTTAGATGTTGTAAGTTTATTTTCTCATTATAGCTAAACAATTGTACATAGCTATATATATTTTGTAATAACTTATTAAAATTATTTGATGAGTTAAGTATGAGAATATACACAAAAAATGATTAACTCATTAACTATCGTCCAAGGTTTTTTTAGTTAAGTAAATACCTTGGGAAAAAAGTAATTTAGTCTAGTGGCATGTGGTAAGTCTAGTAAAAACAGTTACTATTACATAACTAGGAAACAAGTTTTACTGTCTATATTAGGTAGGAACTCGGCTACTAGACTAACCAGTTGTAGCCCAATTTTAACAAAAAAATGTGAGTGACTCGAGCCCACTTGATAAGATACTACACTAACCTGAGCCAGAATAATCTTATCTTGTTACACCTACGTGCATGAGAATGAATAAAGGGGACAACTTTATTTACTTTCTAACAAATTTATTACCTGATAACTGTTTGTGTTGGGATTAACACTTTGTATTATTGATTATGATCGTGTTGTGTTACAATGAGGATTGGATACTCGATTTTGGAATAACAAGTAAAATGAACCGAGTTGTTATTTCTATAGAAAGTATTGTGTATTTGTCGTGTCATGTTCGGCGTGATGGAATGATCTATTTATAGGCAAATCCTCTAAACATTCCTCTTTTCTCACTAGGAATGTCATGATAACTTGTAGCGTGTGGGCCCACCACTAGTTCATCATTTCCCCAAGGCAGATTCTCCAGGTTACTGATTGGCTGGACATCTTTTCAGTATTTAATGCTAGCTGGGTGATCTCTTGTCAGCATTTAATGCTTGATGTGCGGCTTCTCCTCAGTAATGCTTAGATAATGTCACATCAGTTCAGTAAATGTTCTTTGACATGCCGGCTATGCATAGGACTTTTGCGTCCAAGGGTTGCGCTCTGTCATTTCTCCACATGTCGCATCGTCAAGATATGTCATGGATGTGCTCGACGCCTGGACGAATGACTTGCGTGTCCAAGTGTTGAGTGGGCTTATCAAAGCCATATGGGTCGGACTCAGAGTGAGGCCCACCTCCAACAGTAGCATCCCAGGTTCGTCAACCTAGAATATTAAAGGACACAAAACAGAGTCGTTTATTTTGGATTTATGGCTTTGACTTTTCTTTGTATGTGGCAACCTTGCAGTGGCCTCATTCGTGACTTGCAATGATGACTTAAGATTCTCGAGCCGTTTGTCAGGGATGCTTTGTTTCAACATGCACATGTGGCTGGCTCCACGTGTTGTCCATTAACTAGCACGTGGGACTACTTATGCTCATACGGCACGTGAGGGCTGTTATCCAGACGCGTGAAATGACTATGGGCGGTGTTTCAACTCACGTTGCTTCGAATTCCTCCGTTTGGACTTAAATGCCCCTTATTTCTCCTTCTCTCCTAACTGCTTCCAAGTCTTCAACAAGTATTTCTCTCTCAACTCCTCCATATTCTCTTGAATTTTCTATTTGATATTTCTAGCTTTGTTCGAGTTTCGCCTTGCATTTGGTCGCCGGATTCCCGAGTACGTTTTAGAACAATCATGGTTAGTTCCATTTTCTTTATTTGAGTAGAAATCATGAGTCGTGACTATGGTTCTGAATCCACTTCGATTCGCGAGGATGCGTTCAAAAAGTTAATAGATGTTGATTCTCTGGAGGCATTGTGCATAACCTGCGACATTGGTTCTGGTAGCCGCAACACTTGGATTTTAGGGTGACGACCATTTGATTCTTCTTGTATTTTTTGTTCATGTATTGTTGTGGCTCCGCATATGTTTCCGCGGTTGTATTTTTAGGATTCTTGTACACGGCTTTGCTAGTTAGCGTCGCGTAGCGCTTTGCACATGCAACATTTTCCTCTTCGACCTCCGCATGCATGAGTACTCTTTGCATCACGTCCTCCAGCGAGGTTGTCCTATGCATCTTCAGATCTCTCTTGACAAACTCGTCCTCATGCCAGATTGCGGTTCTGAGGAGCTCGATAGTGTTTCTTTTGGTGATCAATACTTCTGCGACCATGTCATGGAATCTATCGAGGAACACTCTGAGTGGCTTGTTTGGTCCCTTTTGCACAGCCTGGAGGTCGGCGATCATGCTGCTCTTCCTGATGTGCATCGAGTAGTGCTTTAGGAAAGCTTTGGTGAGCTGATCAAAGCTGTCAATGTGTGTGGCTTGAGCTTAGCAAACCACCCCAGCGTGTTTTCTTCTAGGTGCTGGACAAAAAGCTGGCACAGCCCGGCATCTTTCTCTTCTGGAGAGAACCTCATCCTCCCTATTGTTATGGTAAACGAGGTGAGGAAGTTTCTTGGATCGTTTCTCCCCTCGTAGGTCAGATACCTGATTTTAATGTCAATGTTAATAGACATTTGGGAGAGGCGATGTGTGAACAGCGTGTTTCGTGTTTGGGCGCACGAGTTTTAATTCGGGGGCCTAACTGGTCGTTTGGTGTAACTTTGAAGTCCAACCACCTACGTCCCTCTCCAAGGCTTCTACTCTTCTATCCTCTTGCCCTCGCAACGTGGTGACACCAGGAGTGGTCTGGACCACGGGTGAGTCGTTGAAAAGGACTTGGTTCAGCCTTTTAGGGGTGTGCTCGGATGCCCTAAACCTGACTACATGTTCCTGTTGATGACCTACGCAGCAGCTAGTGCCTCGTGACGATCTGAGGTTTCCTTGTTCATTTGCTCTATCTGCTCAAGGATGAGTTGCAATGGGTCGGGTCCTCTCTCTGCTGTTCTAGTACTTGTAATGTGAGTTGGGGTGCGTGATGTACCCGAACGAGCTGCGCTGGTGGCTTTGCCACCCGGACAACTTGAGGCTCCTCGCTCGGAGCGATGCCCTAGTTAAGTGGCGACAATGGTGAGTTTTTCTACGTGTTCAGTAGTTATGTGGTCTAGGTTTGGGTTCCTGCTTGCATTGCTTGGTTAATCGTGCTTGTCATTTGTGTTGAGAGTAATCCTTGTTCCCCGCACACGGCGCCAACTGTTTGTGGTAGGATTAGCACTTTATATCATTGATTATGATCCTGATGTATTGCAATGAGGGTTGGATACTCAGTTTTGGGAAGACAAGTAAGATGAACAGAGTTGTTGTTTCTAGAGAGAATATTGTGTATTTCTCTATTATGCTAGGCGTGATGGAATGATCTATTTATAGGAGAATCTTTTGAACATTCCTCTTTTCCTGCTAGGAATGTCATTATGATTTGCAGCGTGTGGGCCTGCCACTAGTTCATCATTCCCCCGAGGCAGATTATTTGGATTCCTGATTGGTTAGGAATCTTTTCGGTATTTAATGCTAACTACGCGACCTCCCGTCAGCATTTAATGCTTGATGTGTAGATTCTCCTTAGTAATGATTAGATAACGTCACATTGGTTCAGTAAATATTCTTTGACCTGCCGGCTACACATAGGACTTTTGCATCTAGGGGTTGTGCACCATCATATCTTCACATGTCGTGTCGTCAAGACATGCCATGGACATGCTTGACGCCTGCGACGAATTACTTGTGTGTCCAAGTGTTGAGTGGGCCTGTTAAAACTATATGGGTCGAACTTAGAATGAGGCCCACCTCTAACAATAACACACATAATACATATTATCTCATATATTATCTGCTAAAACATATGTGTTTTGGGTATATTTTATCCGGTAACACATATATTATATGAGTAACACATATAATACTTGGTAACACATTTAGTATCTCATAAAACACAAAACTGATTCACACATATATTGTACGTTAACATATATATAATATTAGAGTAATATATATATATATATATTACCAGCTAACTAATATATTATTTGATAAAAGATATGTAATTACGTATAACATTTCCGTAAACACATATGTTATGTTTTAACACATATATTATATGATTTAGTGTTCATGGCAATTATCTAATTGGGTTTTCGTGTAATAGTAAGCATAAGTAATGCTGAACTGGATTAGTTGTGTGCATATGGAGTCAAATCCTCTGAACATAATTAAAAGTTATTTCCAATAATTAAAATTAACTTTTATATATATATATATATATAGAATTTGTGCTAAATAAATGAATTTAAAAAATTTAAAACATTTAAAACATATAGAATTTAGTACATACAAATTTTTCATCCTAGTAAACCAATTGTGCAGACGATATGACAACAGGTGCAACAACTAAGGTTATTGAGAAGAGTGCGACTGTCGTTACCATGACTGCATAGGGCAATAGAGAACGACCACCTGATCCTTTGTCCTCACTGAGTATAGTTGCTCCTTTGATCGGTACATGTGTAGGGTTAACTGGGACTGGAGATAGCAGCAATAGAGAATCGGTGATGGCCTTGGAAAAGAAGGTTGCGGAAGAAACCACGCTTGACGTGGGTGAACGAGAGAGGCCATTCAACTCACATCCAACATGGTCTGCAGCTATGGATGCTGACTATGTAGGAAGAGTTAGAAATTTGGCGATGACGGTATTGAACTTGGCCTTCGATAAAAATGTTACGAATGAAACCATGCTTGATGTGGATGAATGAGAGAGGGCACTCATTGTGACTGCTACTGGAGTTGGAGGAGGTGTAACTCCAACTATATGTATTTCTGATGCATTTGTTAAATCTAGGGTTCGCACGAGTTCACAAATGGGAGAGGTGGGGAAGCTTGAATCCTTATTGATAATGAAGTAATGAAAGCAATAAATTCCCTATGGGATAATTGTATGTGTGTGAAGGTACTGGGTAGAAGCGTTAATATCGTTGCAATGTCGAGAAAATTACATGAGTTGTAGAAACCCTTAGGTTCAATGAAAGTTTTTGATTCTCCACATAATTTTTTCCCTGTTTATTTTGGTGCTGAGAGTTATTACCTTAATGCTCTTACTGGGAGACCGTAACGAATGTTTGGCAGTTATCTATTGACACAAGCATGGACTTCATCTTTTGATCTAAGCCATAGTGAAATCCGCACAACTTCTATTTGGATTGGAATCAACAGGTTGCCACGAAATTTATATCACAATTTTATTCTAAACGAGATTGTTAGAGGCATAGGTAAGCATATACATGTGGATGAGTCAACGTTGAACTTCACAAGGGGTTATTTTGCGCGTATATGTCTTGAGGTTGACTTACCTCATCCTTTGAAAGGATTAATTATGGTTAATGATGATCTTTATTTTGTGTCTTATGAGAGGCTTTCGAGTATATGTGGACGTTGTGGGATCTACGGACAATCTCATCAGTCGTGCCTAAAACGGCCAAACAAAACAGTGGTAATGATTTTCATGTGGCTATATCCCATAGTGGGAATCTTAGCGACTGATGATGGGTTTATACCTGTTTGGAGACATGGTAAGTCGTTGGCATCAGCTTCAAAAATGAGAATAAAGAGAATAATTCTTTGGGTGAAATTTTGAAGGTCGTAAATTCAGTTCCTGCAAGCTCTAGTGAAGTTGTTCGTTGAGTGATGTTTTTTCATTGGTGAAACAAGCATTGAAAGGAAATAGTAAGGGTAAACGGGCGAGTACTCTTAAAGCGGATGAGAATCTAAAAGTATGAGGTAGAAGGACAATCGTGAAGCCTACCCGTGGTTTAGTTTTTGGACCATCTAAAGACGAGCTTAAGTTGTTAGTTTCGGGTAAGAGACCAAGGGTGGATTTGGAGAGTGTGGAGAGACATTTTGGTGTAGGTACAATCACGGTGCCCTCCAATCTCATACCTAGTACTTCTTTACAGGCCAAGTACAATACTCACTGTGCCAGGAGGGTGTGGTATTGACGGTGTTGTTGATGTAACGAATGGGGAATCTCCACCATAGGAAGTAGAGACCAAAGAGATACATGCTTAACAGGTTGCCCCAGTAGTTTGATTGTTTCTTTATCTGTTTTATATGATGAATTTTCTCTTTTGGAATTGCAGGGGGCGAATTAACCCAATTTTTGGAGATTGATACGTTATATGTTAGAAAAGCATAAAGTAGACGTTTTTGAAACTCATGCTGAAAGGGATCAAGCAAGAACTATATGTCAAGGCTTACGATTTGATAACATTGTTCGTGTAGACGGTAGAGGACAAAGTGGAGGGCGTGGCACTTATGGAGGTCCGAGGTTGGTAATGTGTTGGTCATGGAGTCGGCTCATAAATATATTAGTGTTCAGATTGGTACGAGTGTGGATACTATATCATTGATTGTTATGTATGCGGCTCCTAGTGTTAGTTAACGCAGTGGTGTGTGGTGTGAACACTGGAAAATGGCCCTAGCTTCTAGTTTTCCAGTGTTTGTGGCTGGAGATTTCAATATTATTGCCCTTGTTGATGAATAAATGAGGGGTAATGGTAGGCTATCACAAGACTCGTTGGATTTCTGTAATTGGATGAATGATACTTTTCTCATTGATATGATTTTTAGTGGGTAGTATATTTACGTGGAAAAGAGGAACAGCTGAAAGGACGTTATAGCTAAGAGAGTAGATCGTGTTGTTTATTGTGCTCAAGCTTGTTTGAATTGGCAGGAGGCATCAATCTCTCACCTTCCTTTTTTGGCTTCAGATCATGCACCATTATATCTTCAATTGTGTTCTAAGACTGATTCTAATCCCAATAGGTTGAGGCTGCATTGTTAAAACATGTGGGGTTTAAAGAGCATTGGGATTATTCATGAAACCACTCTATAAGCACTCCAATTGCCTTGAAACGATTGGAGAGATCACTTAAGCGTTAGAATGTTGAATTTTTTGGCGATATCCAACGCTAGAAGGATAAGAAGATGGAGGAAATTAAAGAGATTCAAGTCGCTTTAGCTAACTCACCTTCCGATGATTGCTGCGAGAGGAAGCTAAGTTAGCAAAGGAGCTTGATGTTATTCTTGAACAAGAAGAAATCATATGGCTCCAAAAGTTGAGGCTGAAATGGATAATGTTAGGGGATCGAAACACGAAATTTTTTCATACTTCAACGATAGTAAGGAGACAAAGGAATAGAATTGAGAGCTTGAAAAATGATAATGGAGTGTGGGTAACAGAGGCACTAGAGCTACAAAATATTGCTGCCCAATATTATGAGAATTTTCATACTCTTTGTGATGCTGATCTGTGTGTAACACAACTACCGTCAGAAGGAAATGAGACACTCACGCGAGAGGACAAGCATACGGTCTCAAAACCTTTTGAGTCCAGAGATTTGGAGCGTGCGATTCGAAGTATGGGGAGATATAAAGCACTAGAACCATATGGTTTTCAGTCTGTTTTTTATCAACATTATTGGGATACAGTTGGTGAGTTATGTGGTGCAGTTTGTCCTTGATTTCTTTTGTGGTGGAGGTTTATTGGAAGGTGCTAATGATGTACTTGTGGTGTTGAGTCCTGAGATATTAAAGCCAGAAAGGATTACACAGTTTCGACCAATTGCTTTTTGTAATGTTTTGTTTAAGATGATTGCAAAGACGATGATGATGAGATTAAACAGTCTAATGCCAAAATTATTTAGGCCTGCTCAGTCAAGTTTCATTCCTGGTTGGTTAAGTGTGGACTGTATTTTCATAGTACAAGAGGTTGTTCAATCGATGGGAAAGAAAATTGGACAAAAGGGTTGGATGATGTTGAAGTTGGATCTTGAGAAGAAGTATGACAAGTTCCGGTTGGGACTTTCTGGAGGATACTCTGAGGGCGACTAGATTGCCGAAAAAATGGATTACATGGATTATGGCTAGTGTTTCAAACTCATCGATGACTATGTTATGGAATGGAGAGAAAACTACACCTTCCAAGCTAGCCAGGGGTCTTTTTCAAGGTGACCCTTTGTCATCTTATTTGTTTATTCTCTGAACTGAGAGAGTTTGCCACTTGATTGATGTGTTGGCTGTTGCAAAGAGGGGGAAGCTGATAGTTTTGTCATGAGGAGGACCTAAGATGTCAAACATATACTTTGCAGATGATTTAGTCTTATTTGCTAAAGCTTCGGTCTCTCAAATTCGTGTAATTAGGAAAATGCTTGAACTTTTCTACTCTGTGTCGGGACAGCGTGTGAGTCGTGATAAGTCAAAAATCTACTTATGAGTTAGGATTTGTAGAAATTGATTAGTGAAGAGAGGTGTATTAAAGCCACAAAGGATCTTGGGAAGTACTTGGGCATGCCCATTATTCAGAAAAAGATTAATCAGGAGATATTTGTTGAGATTTTAGATAAAGTATCTAACATTTCATGGGTTGGAAGAGTCGAGTATTAAGATTGGCAGGTCATGCTACACTCACTAAGGCTGTAATCTTGTCCATTCTAGTACATACTATAAGTATAATTTCGCTTCCCTCGTCCATTCTTAATTCTTTGGATAAATTGGCTCATACTTTCCTTTGGGTGGGGGGCTGTTTGAAGTGTCAAAATCTACATCTCTTGAGCAAGGACACAGTTTGTTTATAAAAAAAATAATGGTGGACTTGGTATACAGAAAGCTAAAGAAATGAATCGAGCTCTTGTTGCAAAAGTATAGTGGCGTTTGGCTCATGATTCTACTAGCTTGTGGGCTCAGTTACTTAGGAGCAAATACAAAGTACAAACCCTTCTAGATGAAAGCTGGTTCTCGAATGTAAGAGCTGGCTCCTCTACATGGTGAAGTATTTTTTTGGGCTTACGAGAAGTGGTTCAGCCATGAATTAGTTGGGTCCTAGGTAATGGAAGAACAATACAATTTTGTGACAATAAGTGGCTGCACAATTTTTGTCTTGCGGATGAAACTCCCACATACATTCTTGAAGGCATTAGAGGGTGTTATGCTCATAATTTTTGGCAATCTGGTTCGGGTTGGTGGTTTGATCAATTACACCCATTTCTTCGCAAGATTACAACACTGAGACTAAAAGACATTGTGGTAAATGAGATGACAAGCACTAAGGACCGTCTTGCTTGGGGTGAGACTCCTAATGGTGAATATACAGTTTCATCAGTGTGTAATATGTTGTGTAGTTTGTCTAGATCTCGACAGTGTATGACATATTTCTATGACTGTGTGTGGAAGGTGAATGCACCAGAGGGTGTACTGGTTTTTCGTTTGGCTTGTTTCTCATCAATGTACTATCGGCATTATCTTAGTGTGAGCGAGATTTGCTAGGTATTTAAAGGAGGGGATACATCAATTATACATAATTTGACAGATTGCCAAGTTATGCAAGAAATCTGGCAGCGTTAAGTTCCTAGACATCTACAGCGTGAGTTTTTTCAACTCTCGTTACCAAAATGGCTGTATGTGAATCTTGGTAAAACAGATTCCAATTGGTTGAATGATTAGTCTACTTTTTTTTCTATGGAAGTGTGGTGGCCATGGAAACGGAGCTACGATAATGTTTTTGATACTCGCAATTTGTGTTGTGATAGAGTTCAATATATTCAAGATAAATGTTCAGAGGTGTTGTGAGCTGAAAGAGTAATGGCTATCGAGGGTACAACTCAAATGCGACTAGATCGTAGCATTCAGTGGCAACGTCCAAAGTCCGGCTAGTTTAAGATCAATATAGATGGTGCAGTTAGAGGTGAATTGGGTTTTGCTACTGCAGGAGGTGTGATTCGTAACGCCAAGGGAAAATGGACTGGTGGTTTTTCTCTGAACATAGGTTTGTGCATGGTACCTCTAGAGGAGTTATTGGGGGTATATTATGGGCTATATATTTCATGGGAACATGGGATCACTAGATTGGAGTTACAAGTGGACTTGAAATGGGTAGTTGGTTTCTTGACAGAGGGGATTAGTGATACTCACCCTTTGTCCTTTCTAGTACATATGTGCTATGGCTTCACCTCTAGGGCTTGGATAGTCTGGTTTTCGTATAGAGAGGCTAATCGTCTTACTGATGGATTAGCTGCTTATGCGTTTTCTTTATCCTTAGGTTTTCATTCATTTGATTTTCATCTGGACTCTATCCGTGCCGTTTTTGAGGAGGACTCGCTTTGAATTTTGAGCTTGCAATGTTGTTGTTAGTAACTTTTTTAGTATTAAAATAAATTTGGGAGGCTTGCCTCCTTTTCACGATCTTAAAAAACCAACTCATACCTACAACAAGGAAATTTATTACTTGTCTCAAACTATTTCATAAGACATGTAAAATCAAACAAGTGACTCCATGACATTTCTAGCAACACTTATTCACTATAACAGTTGTAACATCCCGATTTCAGGAAATATGATATGTGATGGTGCATGAGAAGAGATTAAAAAGAATTGATTTGGCCACCTATGTCACCAATGTGCACTTAACTTTTCGATCACTCAGCATATGGATCTTTTCTGGTCTTTGAAGTCATCCTTTTACCAATTTTCGCGGGAGCTTCTTTTTCCCTTCGCCAGTAGTCTAGCTGACAAGTTTATGAGCAGGTGGAGGCTAACGATCCATCTGTCTTTATAGGAATCAGGTGTTGCTCAAAGAGTAATTTGTATAGTATACTGAAATATGGAACCCAGAGGTTAGATTCAAGATTCTAAGCCACCACAAGCACATGATCAAACACAACTATAACAAAGTTAAACGACAACCCTTTGAGAATCATAAACACGATTTTGGCTCTGAGTTTCTGACCATATGACTTGTTGTTGGTAGGAAGCCAGTTTCTGCAACAAATCTTGTAATTAAAATTGGTGATCTTTGAGAAATATAAGGAGAGAATACCTTTCTAGATAGTCACCTTAACATTAGAGAGGAAGGCAGCTATAGCATTGTCACTGACATTAACCATGTGTTATTAAGTATAAGAATCATCGATGTCAGGTAATCCAAACAAACAATTGACATGACTCGCAGAAAACTTAAAATTAATCCCACCAATCTTTACCCTAACAGATTGTTCTGTGATGGGTGTCGATGGCAAGGCAATGAAGAACTCAAATAGAACTTCTCTAACACATGGGGAAATCTCATACACAATTCTTATCAACCCGGCAGACTCAACAATATCCATAGCCATTTCGCCTTCATCAAACTCAAATACTTTCTCTTCCAGAATTTGTTTAGAGGTTGAAAGGAGTTCATATTTTTCTTTTACAGACAAAGATCTAGAGAACTTTGGCTTTGTTTTCACCTTTTTGTAACAAGAATTGACTCCTTGTTTCAATTTTTTATGCTTGCTCAAAGGATCAGCCGATGGAGCCAGAAGTCATTGTCAAAGACGAGACAAAATCTGATGAGTGGGAGAGATCTTCGATCCAAGTGTAAGAGATTTTGGTAGATCGAACAAATTCACTATTGGAGGATAATCAAGCGGTTTTTGTTCAGACTTCTCAGGAATTGGAGTCATTTCCACGTCGTGAGCACGAGGTTCCTCACCTAAATTCTTCATTGGAGTCCGAGTCGAGTTATAAGACACCTTCTTAATTGATGGTGATTCGTCTTCCATAAAGGTTTCACGAGAATCCTTTTGTGTCTTTGTCACGGGTGATGTAGATAATTGTCCCTCGGCTAGCAGTGGTGCTGATTGATGGACGACAAGACGTGAGAGAGATGATAGAACTGATTTCATACTTTGGCGGATAGAGAGAGTGTAATGTAATGGAAACGTGTAAGACGGATCACAACAAGGGAGAAATAAAGACTTGAACAATGATGTGTGTGATTTTTGATGGTTTTGGAGTCTTGTTTTAGGTAGTTTTACATCTGTTTAGATAGATTTTCTTATTACTTAGGTCCTTTTTAGGTTTGTTTCGCTTTCTTTGCATTTGCATTTGGAGTTTGGAGTTTATTCTAGGAAAAAGAGCAAAAAGGAGCTAAAAATGGAGCTAAGGATAATTCGATCAGCTGCTAGGCAAAAAAGATCGTGCAAACTCGGATCGCTACCTCGTAGATCGCAGGGCGAGGACTGCTCGAAATGCTCAGGAACAGATGCCTCAGTCACCAACCTCGACTTATCTGCCGCGAGGGAATATCAATCCATTACACGCGGACCTTTCACTCAGTCTCAAACCCCGAGGGCAAAGACAAGAACCATTCCTCGATGCCTAAGCTCACGCAAGGACTCCGAGGGCATGATTCCTGGTTGACCGACTTAGGT
>OVBA01002669.1:0-32728 GCA_900406435.1 Lepidium aucheri | reverse complement strand
TGATTGTGAATGAACCTGGACATATATAAGTCCAGGTTCATCTTCCTCGATTAGTAGTGTTCGAGCTCGCTTCTTGTTAATCTGTAACAGAGAAAAACACAGAGAAAGTTAGTGGATTCCGGGAAACAAATCCCGAAGAGAGACGTACCTCAATTGAGGGAACTCTATAAATCTCGTTGCGTTTTTCGTTTTCTTTTACGAACCTTCTTCAACTAGTGAGTGATTGAGAGTTGAGAAAGAGAGAATCATTCTTCTTCAATCCAAACTAATCTTTGATCATCTGGTGAGCTGCATCAACAAAATGAAATTATATAATTAAATTAGATTACTTATTTTGAATTCAACCAATACGACATTTTTTCAACGAATAAGTTTTTATTTTCTACTTTCCTTGTTGACAATATATTATTAATTTTTAAAAATCACTACGATTTAGGATTAATGGGAATATAATTTTGTTGACAACATTATCTATTTCATTGATCACGAACATATTAATAAGTTTTTTTGCTGACAACATATTTACTGTTATTAAGGGGATCTAAATTCTTTTCATTATTAATTACTGATTAAATTTGTATCTTAATTTCATAATTATTCGTGATTTTTAATATCAATGATCTCAAAATTGTATTAACTAAATACCATATATAATTTTTTGAATAAATACGTGTATTAAATACATAATCAAACATGGTCTTTACAATAAATGACTGAAAAACGAACAAAATTTCACCAAAAACACTCTTATAACATTCTAATTTTCAATAACATTTTATGTAATATTCTACATGGTAATGAGGGTAACTCTAAATATTGCTATATTTTTATTATATAGAAATATCTATATTGATTACTATACAAATTGATTTTGATTGAACAAAAATATATATATAGCAGTATACTATAATCGAATAGATTTAATGAGCATTAATTTTTAAAATAAATTTTACATAATCGAATATGATTTTTGTAAATATAATTTCCATAATTTATCCATTAATTATCATAATTGTATCTTTCCATTAAATTCGGCAATTAATCTAATATTTAAACTAAGATTTATGCTTCATTATTGTATATTTTTGTGTACCGAGTCAGAGCTTTCTAGTGTTATATGTTCATGGAAATTGAGTGCGGCGATGAGTTTTACTGACAATAGAAGATGCACAACATCTGCAGCAACTTCCTATCAGCGCTGGCTCACAACATACACAAGCCGGACAAATAGGTCTTCTCGTGCCAATAGTTTCTGATGCAAATATAATTTCAAAAGACAGATCATATATTATACTAATCCATTAATTGGAACTATATGTTATTGTTATATATAGACATTTGATCACTTAACTTACCTCGATCGGGACACGAGCAGCGTTGGTTTGTGACAAGGGAAGAAGTAGTAGCAGTGAGAAGATGAAGAGTTTCATGAAAATGTATTTTCTACTTTCAAAGGCATTGATGCTTTGTTTTGCTTTTGCTCTGTTTTTATTTAGTTGATGTTTAGAAAAAAAAATTTGTTTCATTTAGTTGATGATTTAAAATTTCGATGCAAAATCTATTGTGTTTTAAGTGCTTTTAACTATTTAAATTCTGCAGATTGATTTGTGATTCGTTAAATTATTTTAAAATCTGTGATAAAAAGTATTCTCTTTATTTTCATTTATTTTCATTAAGTTGATGTTTTTTTTCTAAAAAAAATTGTTTTATTTTAATTGATGTTTTAAGATTTCTATGCAAAATTTATTGTGTTTTAAGTGTTGTTTACTATTTAAATTCTGCAGATTGATTTATGATTTTTTTGTCAACGGCAATATCAATATGGGCCACAAAGGCCGGCCCATTAGCCAAATTCCTACATAAATCTTGTTGGTGATGGGACTCGATCTCTGGTGCATGTACGCCTGTTTTTAGTGGACTTACCACCAGTCACTGAACTAAATACCACTTACGATTGATTTATAATTAGTTAGATTATTTTAGAATTTGTGATAAAACATATTTTATCTAGGAAAAAAAACATAATTAATATTTTCTTAGTTTGTGAAAATTCTAAAATTTCAACTATTAAAAACAGAAAGAATATTTTGTTTAGGAAAAATAAGATAATTAATATTTTTTTTTTAATTTGTGTGAAAATTGTAGGAATACTTCTTCGAGGATTGAGGGTAATATTATATTTATATGCGTTTTTAAAGACTTGACTTTTCTACAATACAAGATTCAAGTCTTCCTTTGTTTGTTGACTAAGAAGTCAAACACATATTCCTTCAAACATTAGACCGACCCACTGTAACAATAAGTCTATGTCTGAAACGTATATAACATGTTTAAACAAAGCTACAATGGACGAGGCTAGTTCTCTGTGTCTCCTTCCTAGTGGACGAGGCTAGTTCTCTGTGTCTTTCAAGAGGTAGATCTCTAGATCTAGGTTTGAAGAAGCATGATCTCGTCGGAGGAGTGGTGCCGGTTATAACGTGAATAAATTTGGTATCAGACTGATATGGAATCTGATAGATCCGGCGATATTGACTAGGCCGAGTTTGAGGAGGCTCAGGCTGGAAAGAGATTTCCATACTGTTTCCACTCTCTCTCCTCGCCTCTTTTTCTTATTGTCGACACTAACTCCACGGCTCATCTACGGTATTCTCGAAGGTTCGTTGACTATAACAGAGTCAGTTAGGTCTTGGTAGTTCGAGATTGACGGCTGCGGCTTTGGTTGGGTTTCAACGGTGGCTTAGGAGTCAATCCTTAGGATTCCCAATGTTTGAGTTTCATGGACCTCTTCCAAGCATTTGAGTTAAGTCTTACCCCAATTGGTAATGAGCCGAATTTTTTGATGTATTTAGGTATCTTTTGATGTATTCCCTTCATAAATTCTATTTAATACAAAAATCCTTTACAAAAAATAGACAAAGCTACAATGTATCATTCCTATATAACATAGTTCTGTGTCTGAATCATATCATAACCAAAAGGTACAATGGCTTGAGTGACCAGAGTCATACAAAATGATTGCTTATTTACATGTTATGATAAGATTACATATAAATATATTAATTAAACACACAGTATAAACTATAAGATGATATTGTAGTTGAAAATCTAGTGACTAGTATTTGGGAAGTAAAAAAATGGCTTTCATTATTAAAAACTATTTCTGGCCCAAACATTAAGTACGTTATAGGCCGAAAACTCTAAACATAAAGCCTAAATTCGTGTTCGATAATGCATGTTAAAACTCGTGGAAATACTTTCAAAGTTACATCCATGTAAATACAACCTATATGAGATTACAATGTATATAATTACAGTTATGTATTTATCAGTTATGTATTTATGTAATGTAATGTCATTATCACAACAATATCTTCGTCGTTTTTTGTTTTTAACCGGAGCAATCATAACCGAGGGTATTCAGTATTCTTTACTTAGCCAAACTTTTTTTCTTTTCTTTTTTGTGCTTGTTGCAGGTTTGTGGAATTCTGATTTGATTTCTGGTTTGGTATGAATCGGAAGAATCTCTCTTACCGGTTCAATTAAGTATCCCAAGACTTATAAAGGATTAAAAGTTGGTTCAATCCAGAAAAATCAAGCTTTGGTTCAAGATCAATTTTCAGCTGGTTTAGCTAAAATTGATTTCTATATATTAAGCTTCTTCTTCTCCGTTGTTATTGTTCGTTATTCATAACAGAAAACAGATTCTCTCTATTGTTGTATCTTGTTAAGCTCAGTTTTGAGCTCTCTCTCTTGTGATAGTGAATTGTCAGTTTCATCTGGCCACAGACGTGGAATTTTTCATATCGACAATTCGAACTGGGTAACAAATTTGTGTGTTCTTGTTCTTATCTTCTTCTTTTGCAAAATTTTATCAAATTGATCAAACACAGTAATCGATTCATCTAACTGACAAGAGGATTCAATCGAGTGATTGTTTACAACAAGTGGTATTAGTGTCAGGTTTGATGTATCAATGGCGAATCAGGAAGTCATAATCGAAAGATTTGATAGAGAAACTAATTTCTCGCTATGGAAGATTTGCATGCTTGCATATCTTGGAGTTTCAGGTTACAAGGATGTGATCAATGACTTCTTGCTAACAAAGACTGTATCGGTTCCTAAGAGTGAAGGAAAGAAAGAAGATGATGGTGATTCCTCTGAGACTGCGCAGATCAAAGTAGTTCCAGATCCTAAGAACATAATCTTGTTGAATCTTGGCGATAAGGTGTTGCGACAAGTGAATCACTATAAGTCTGTAGCTGAAACATGTTCAACTCTGAATCAGCTGTATATGGAAGCTGGTCTTCCAAATCGAATTAATCTACAACTGAAATACTTTAGTTTTACTATGAATGAATCAAAGAGTATCAATGAAAATCTTGATGATATATTCAAAATCATCTCTGAACTAAAAAGTCTTGATATTACAACATCACAAGAGACTCAAGCTATTATAACTCTTAAGTCTCTGCCACCTAAGTATGCTCCATTGATACACACGTTGAAGTATGGCCATAAACATCTTACTGTTCAAGATGTGGTATCATCTGCAAAGACTCTAGAAAAAGAGATGGTGGAAGAAAGAGAGACTGAATTAGGATCTTCATTAGCTCTTTACACAACAGAAAGAGGGAGGACTTAATCAAAGAGTCAAGGAAATCATGGAAGAAGCCGTAGCAGATTCAAATTAAAGTCTAGATCCACTGTAACATGCTGGTTTCATAAAAAGGAAGGACATGTTAAAAAGGATTATCATGTTAGAAAAAGGATACAAGAGAATGATGATAATGGAGAAGCTGGTGTGATTGTTGAGAAACTTGAATACTCCGAGGCTTTGAGTGTTAATGATCAATTAGTAAAAGATCTATGGGTTCTAGATTATGGTTGCACATCATATATGATATTAAAAAGAGATTGGTTTTGTGAGTTACAAGAGAAAGAATTAGTCACAATTCTTCTACAAAAGGACAAGGAACCGTTAGAGTTAACACTCTTTAAGATGAGAATTGAAGAATGGTTTGTATGTTTTGGATGGAGAAATTGAGACAGGTTAATCATGTAATGTGATTAATTATGTTGACTCAACCAAGATTTGGTACAGTCGCCTTGGGCACATGAGCCTCAACAATATGAAAACTCTCACCAGGAAAGGTTTTATTCAGAAGAAGGACATAAAAGATATTGATTTATGTGAACATTATTTAATGGAAAAAACTAAAAAGCGTAGCTTTGACATTGGAAAATATGATAGAGAGGATATTCTAGAGTATATTCATGCAGATATTTAGGGTTCTTCATCAGGAAATCCATCACAGTCAAACTACAAGTACTTCTTATCCATTATTGATGACAAGACAAGGAAAGTCCGAGTGATGTGTCTCAATTCAAAAGATAAATCGTTTGATAAACTCTGTGAATGGAAAAATGTTACATGGAATCAAGTTGGCAGAAGGTCAAAGTATTGAGAACGGATAACGGATTAGAATCCTGTAACAATAAGTTTGATGCATTCTGTAAGAAAAATGGAATTGAAAGGAATCGAACATGTACATATACACAGGTAGCAGAACGATGTTGCTGAAAGAATGAATTGTAAACTCATGGAGTAAGTAAGATATTTGTTAAATGAATCAGGTTTGGATGAATCATTTTGGGCAGAAGCAACAACCTTAGCAGCTTATCTGGTCAACAGTCTTCATGTTCTGCAATTGATCATAATGTACCCTAGGAGCTCTGGTTGAACAGAAAACCAGGTTATAAACATTTAAGGAGGTTTGGTTCAGTTGCTTATGTTCATCAGAATCAAGGTAAATTGAAACCAAGGACTTTGAAGGGGGTCTTCATCGGTTATCCTCAGGGAACAAAAGGCTATAAAGTCTGGTGATTAGATGAACAAAAATGTGTTACAAGCAGAAATGTTGTCTTTCAGGAAGAGGTTTTATTCAGAGATCTACAGTCTTTAGTTAAGCAGGAATAGTCAGATAAAAATGAGAATTCTGAGAAAATATCAGTTGAGTTGAGTAAAAGTAAGTTCAGACTTATCGGAGTTCATATGAAGGTGGAGCTACAAGGGAAGTTCTTAGTGATTCAGAGTCAGATAATGTTTTATCTACTCTAGTAAGATCTTCTGGTGCAGTGGATTATAATGAAATAAGAAGTAATCTCAGAAGAGTTACTTCAAGTTCTGAAGCTACACCTGAAGCAAAGTCAGATACAAATGACAATCAACTAGCTCAAGATCGTCTCAGAAGAGTAGCTAAAGTTCCTTTGAAGTTATCAGACTACACTAATTTCTCTTTTGCACTAGTTGCAGCAGAAGAAATTGAAAGTGAAGAACCAAGTTGTTTCCACGAAGCAATGAAAAGTCAAGGTTATGAAAAGTGAAATGAAGGAATAGATGATGAAATGGACTCTTTGTGGAAGAGTATGACATGGAAAGTTGTTGATATACCAAAAGATACTAAAGTGATGTACAAAAAGAAACCTGGAATACCTAGAGTAGTTACTGAGCACCATTAAGCAAGATTGGTAGCAAGGGGTTTCACTCAAAGAAAAGGTATTGACTATGAAAAAGTGTTTGCACCTATTGTTAAACACATTTCTATTCGGATTCTAATGTCTTTAGTTACAAAAGAGGACATGGAACTAGAACAGATGGATGTAACAATAGCTTTCTTACATGGTAAACTTGATCAAGATCTTTATATGGAACAACCAGAGCGTTATGAAGAGAATTCGGGAAGGGACCAATTTTTTCTTAACTGAAGAAATCGCATTATGGATTAAAGCTGTCCCCAAGGTTATGGAACAAGAGTTTTAACTCATTTATGGTGGATCAGGGGTTAACAGAAGTAATAGTGACTCTTGTGTTTATGTAAAGGAAGTGGAAGCAGGATGTTTTGTCTATCCACTTCTGTATGTAGATGATATTCTACTAGCTGCTAAAAGCAAGACATAGATCAAAAGGTTAAAGGAGGTTCTCAGTAAAGAATTCGAGATGAAAGATATGGACCCTGCAAGCAGAATTCTGGGATTCGACATTAAAAGGGACATAACTGAAGGAACTTTGCATTTATCTCAGTCATAATACTTATCAAAGGTATTAAAGAGGTTTAATATAAGTGGTGCAAAGTCAGTTAACACACTAATAGGTCCTCATTTTAAATTGTCAAAGGTTAAAGATGACAGTGAATGCAATGACACTAATAAAATCATGTATGCAAGTGCTGTGGGAAGTGATATGTATGCAATGATTGGAATTAGACCTGATGTGGCTCAAGCTATAGGTTTAGTGAGTCGTTACATGAGTAAACCATGAGAGATTTACTGGGAAGCAGTGAAATGGTTACTAAGATACATAAAAGGATCATCGAAGTTGAATCTAGTCTTCACTAACGGAAATGACTTCAATAATCGTGGTTTCTGTGACTCAGATTTTGGTGGATTTGGACAAAAGAAGATCTACTAGCGGGTATGTGTTCACAGTGGGTTGGAAATACAATGAGTTGGAAATCAAGTATTCAACATGTAGTTGTCATATCAACTACTGAAGACAAGTATATAGCCCTTACAAAAGATGTAAAAGAAGCAATCTGGATTCGAGATTTGTTGAATGATATGGGTATAAAGTCTGAAAAGGCTACAGTTTGGTGTGATTCACAATCAGCTATATGTTTGTCAAAGAACACTACATTTCACGAGAGGACCAAACACATAGCTACTAAATTCAACTTCATCCGTGACATAATTGAAGGCGGTAAAGTTCAAGTTGAGAAGATTCATACCTCAAAGAATCCCACAGATATGCTAACAAAGAAAATTCCAGTTAGTAAGTTCGAAGAAGCATTGGATATCTTGAAGCTTCTTCGTTGAGCTGATTCACAGCCACAACCAGAAATAAAAGGCTAAGTTCTGTAATTTGTTGTCGGAAGAGAATTCAAATCAAGGTGGAGTGTGGCAGGTTTGTGGAATTCTTATTTGATTTTTGGTTTGGTATAAATTGGTGGTCTAATTGAAGAATTCCTCTTACCGATTCAATTTAAGTGAACCGAGAATTAAGAAGAAATTGAAGCTGGTTCAATCCGGAAGAATCAAGCTTTGGTTTAAGATCAATTTTCAGCTGGTTTAGATAAAATTGATTTCTATATATTAAGCTTCTTCTTCGCCATTGTTATTGTTCGTTATTCATAACAAAAACAGATTATCTCCATGGTTGTATCTTGTTAAGTTCGGTTTTGAGCTCTCTCTCTCGTGATAGTGAATTGCCAGTCTCATCTAGCCCCAGATGTAAAATTTGTCACATTTTGGATAACAAGCTTGTGTGTTCTTCTTCCTATCTTCTTCTTTTGTAAAATTCTATCAAATTATTCAAACACAGTAATCAATTCATCTAATTGATACAAAGGATTCAATCGAGTGATTGTTTACAAGAGTGCTTAACATTTTTAACACCTATTATAGAAGATAATTTTTAGAATAAAATAATTATTTAAGTTCCTCAAGAACCCCACTCTCTATCTTCAGTCCTATAAATATCACCTCAACTTAAATAGACGATTCAAAAGTAAAAGAAAGCCTTCAAAGCACACAAAATAAAAACATGAGTTGCATAACTCCACAAACTCTACCTCACATAAGCTTCGATGCAAAAGTTATAAATCAGCAACCAAACAACATACCAATAGAATTCATATGGTCCGAAAAAGATAAACCCTCCACTGACGTCAGAGACCTTCAAGTCCCTATCATCGACATCTCCACTGTTCTCTCCATCCAAGAAAATCATGTGTTGGCGTCCCAAGCTTCCAGGCTCGTGTCCGAAGCTGCTAAGAGTCACGGGTTCTTCCTCGTCACGAACCATGGGATCCACGACCGGATCTTGTCACGTGCCTACAAGTGTATGGACACGTTTTTTAACTTACCAGCTTCCGACAAACAGAAAATGAAGAGGAAGTGGGGTGAGATCTCCGGTTACGCAGATAGCTTTGTGGGAAGATTCTACTCAGATCTTCCTTGGAAGGAAACACTCTCATTTAGGTTCTCTGCTGAGGAGAAGCTCAATAACGGCACCGAAACCATTAACGATTACATCTCTAAGGCTATGGGAGACAAAAACGACGATTTTGGGTAAGATTTTCTCTCCTTCACAATATAAAAAATGATAAAAGACCAAAAACCAATTGCTATTGGTCTCATGCAGAATGATATTTCAAGAGTACGCAGAGGCGATGAACAATCTCTCGTTAAAGATCGTCGAGTTTCTAGGAATAAGTCTTGGTGTCGAAAAAGGCTTTTTTAGAGAGTTTTACGAAGATAATGATTCGATACTTAGGCTGAATTACTACCCTCCTTGCAAGCAGCCAACTCTTACATTAGGAACAGGACCTCACAACGATCCAACGTCTCTTACCATACTTGATCAGGACCAAGTCGGTGGTCTTCAAGTGTTCGTCGAGAATCAATGGAGATCCATCGCTCCAAAGCCTCGATCATTCGTGGTTAACATCGGCGATACCTTCATGGTATAAAAAAAAACACATGGAACCTTTTGTTTGGTAAATTAATATGGAACATTTATATTCCGTATATGTTACCAATATTTATATATAAGTTTTCTTTTCAATGTCATGATCATACAAAAGTTTGTGTGTTTTAATGTTTAGTTTCAAGTTTGGTTATATATGTAGGCGTTAACGAATGGAATATACAAAAGTTGTTTGCACCGGGCAGTGGTGCACAGCGAGAGGGAAAGGAAGTCAATAGCATTCTTCTTATGTCCACAAATGGACAAAGTGGTGAAGCCACCAAAGGAACTATTAGAAGATTCAAGTCAAAGAGTGTACCCCAATTTTACATGGTCCATGTTTCTTGAGTTCACTCAGAAGCAGTACAGATCTGACAAGAACACTCTTCAACAGTTCTCAGACTGGCTTAGAAGCAAAGAAGTTGTCGGCAATCTAAAATTAGAAGAGAACGATACAGACTGAAAACAAAAGGATTCAAGTTTTGTTTCAACGTGGACCCTTGTATTGGTTTCAAAAGATTAGACTACATAAGAACGAGCATCTTATATATTAAAGCAGGAGACATTTTCCTTTTGACTGTATTATAAACTTTAGGATAAATTTAACATATGATTCATAACTACCCTTAAAAATAGGTCTAAGGTGACTTTGGTTATAAATTTTCATATAAAATTTTTAAATTAACAAAATTAATTAGAAAAAACTCTAAAAAGATTAAAATTAAATTAAAAATATATTGAGTACAATTCAATTTTTTATTCGGTTTCCGCTCAGGTTTGGATTCGGTTTTTGAATGCATATATTTGGGTGGAATTCGTCGGGTTTGGTTCTTCTTATTTGGTTTTTGGCTAATTTGATAGAACACTTATTCGGTTATTTTTATTTTTCAGATTGGATTCGGTTTGGTATAGATCGAGATTGGGTTTGAGTACTTTTATCTGAAATTCCAAAATAAATAAATATTCAATTAAAATATCTCTAGAGTTTGGTTTTTGATTTGGTTTCGGTTCAGTTTCCTAAATATATAGGTTTATGACCCATTGGGATATTTTATCGAGTTTGGTTCATATTCAATTCTTCTAATTCGGGTTGATTCCGGTTTGGGTTTTGGGCCACTGTAATAACATCTCCAAAATAATTCAAAATATCAACACAGATTTAAGAACCAAATGAACACGAGCTGAAAATACAATCGAATCACACCATATAGCATGGGTATAATCCTAGTCGTATATATTAAAGGAGAAGACACTTTCATTTTGAACGTGATATAAAATATAAGATAAAATTCACATTGATAGCATAAGATGATAGCTCAGTTTACTGTACTGCTATCGTAGATGTGTTTAAAATTTAGTTATCTTATAATAGCGTTTTATAAAAGCTATGATATGATTACATTAAGCGGGAAGCTAAAATCACTTTAGTCCGCCAATAACTTAGCAAAAATTTCACTTTACTTTCCCTCATTCTCACTTTCCCTCATTCTCCATTTTCGACACCATCTCTAATCCCTTCACCCAGACATCCATTAGCCTCACCGTCACCACCGTTGAAGTAAATGGGGAGCTCTGCATCTGTCGCCGTTCTCTATCGACATTGAGTCAAATCAAAGGCAAGTATTCCTTAACCTAATTTCTTTTCTTCGATTTGACCTGTTTGATGAATGTAAACAACCTCTATGTGCAATTGTACCCTACATTTATTGATTGTATATGGTTTTTAAGATTTGTCTAATCGTTCTCCCAGATTTCCATTTTTTTCTCGAGCTGTCTTGGTTATAAACAATATTCAAAGTGATTGTCTCAGCTGCAATGTCGTTTTTGTTCATAATGTAATACCTAATCATAATTTTCATGCTCAGATCAAACAAAATAGTTGTTTCAATCTTAGATGTCAAAATCAGGTTTTGTGTTGACAACTAAAACTGATTTACCATGCTGAAGCATTACGAACTGGTGATATATGTGGAAGATTCCAAGATGTGCTCTTGTCTTTTCTATTACTGATAAAAACAAAAAATATCAGCTCAATAGGAACCACAGAAACATGATTCACTCGCAGAAAAAGATTTGAAGAAATAAGTCTCCAACTTGTAATTCAGTATTTGCGTTGTGCATGATTGTCCTTTAAGACACATTCATTCATCTAAACCAAAAACAAAAACCATTTATATTTCAATCCCGTGGGAACCACCATTATTAGTTAAGTTAGAAACAAAATCAGTACCTCGTAAAGAACTGAAGAATCGTTTTCACACTACTCAGAAATCTACAGTTTTGTCCCACCACTTCCTGTTTCTTGTAAACAAAATCAGTAGTTTACATTTCTGTCTGTGTGATCTCGTGTTGTCTGAATCTTGTAGTTCTTCTTTTTTTGTAACCTTTGATGATAATTTGATATTGTACTTATGTATCTGAAACTTGTAGTTCTTCTTTTTCGCAAGCGTTGCTGAGTATAATAATGGGAAATTGAAGTTTTCTTCTGCTCTATTGCTTGATAGGTTAGTACCATCTTCTTTTATAGTTGCTAAAATTGCAATTCATGTGTTATATTCATTTTCTGTTATTGTCATTATATAAAATGAGCTGTTTTAGTTTAGACAATCAATTTGTTAGTACAATATGCTTTGATCATGATTAGTATGTCAATTTATTCTAATCACTCTGCATCTTTTTCTGTGTTTGATTGTCTGATGTTATCACATCAATCTCTCTTTGGTTCTGATATGTAATGCTTCTTTTATGTTATATTCATCCTTTTCTATGTATTCGGTAACTGTGTTCTGAATTGATGGTCTTTGTTTTAAATTTGTTAATCTAAAGTTTCAAGCTATATAGAATGCTAGTTAGTGATATAATTAGCGTCAAATAGCTACTGTTATATAATCACTCTTTATCTTTTGTGTGATTGATTGTCTGATATTATCCAATGTATTTTTTTTAATTCTGATATAGTCCTGAAAGACTTTTATCATGATAAATTAAGGTTACATAAGGTTAGAAAAAATGGTATTGGCCAAGGACTTGGTGCATCTTCGCAGGTATGAATTTTCTGTGCATGTTAGTTAGGCATCAGTTGGTTTATGGAGTCTAT
The DNA here is from genome assembly GCA_900406435.1 of Lepidium aucheri. NCBI lineage: Eukaryota > Viridiplantae > Streptophyta > Magnoliopsida > Brassicales > Brassicaceae > Lepidium > Lepidium aucheri. The sequence continues at coordinate 20,108 of OVBA01002669.1, read as the reverse complement.
CAAATTATTTTTCGTTGTTATTATGCTATGAAGAGCGGATCCTGCCTATAAAAAAGGGGCTACAGATTTTGTGAGAGTTGTGAGTGCAGCTTTAGGAGATACCAATTTGATTATATGTCCCTGTATTTATTGTCGCAACCTAGCTCGTCACTTAGGCAGTACTGTAGTCAATCGTCTCGTAATGAAGGGCATGGATGAGGTTTACAAGATTCGAACTGATTGGTTTTACCATGAAGTAATTGACTCAGCAGCTAAAGGTGAAAGGAAAAAGAAGCAGTGGAATAATGAGGTTTTTGAATTTTATGAAGCTGTGGCTAATTTGGATCAAGATTTTGTTAGTAAGGGTGATTTAGATGAGATCAACCAGGATGATGATGGTAAGAAGGGAGATGACTTCTTTGCAAGACTAGCGGATGCTGAACAACCATTGTACTCAGGATCTGCAAATCATAGCAAGTTGTCAGCTATAGTAACCTTGTTCAAACTTAAGACTCAGAATGGATGGTCAGACTAGAGCTTCAACGATCGGCTAGCAACATTGGAGGACATGTTACCCAATGAAAACGTGCTTCACGACTCGCTGTACGATGTGAAGAAGTTTTTCAAATCCTTTGATATGGGTTATCAAAGGATTCACGCATGTGTAAATGACTGCTGCTTGTTTAGAAACAAGTACAAGAAGCTTGATAAGTGTCCAAAATGCAAAGCCCCAAGATGGAAGACCAACATACAAACTGGTGCAGTCAAAAAAGGTGTGCCACAAAAGATATTGCGGTATTTTCCAGTAATCCCTCGACTGAATAGGATGTTCCGATCCGAGCAAATAGCAAAAGATCTAAGATGGCATTTCAACAACAAAAGCACTGATGGAAAGCTGAGACACCCTGCAGATTTTGTCACATGGTCTCAGATGGATGACAAATACCCATCCTTCGCAGCTGAAGAGAGGAACATGCGTCTGGGACTCTCAACAGATGGATTCAATCCATTCAATATGAAAAATACCAATTACAGCTCCTGGCCCGTTCTGTTAGTCGATTATAACTTGCCTCCTCATTTATGTATGAGGAAAGATAACATAATGCTTTCCCTGTTGATACCTGGTCCACAACAGTCAGGGAATAGCATAGATATCTACTTAGAACCATCGATAGATGATCTCAACCAGTTGTGTATGAAGGGAGAGTTAGTGTATGACGCGTACTGTAAATCAACTTTTACTCTTAGAGCAATGTTGCTTTGGACGATCACTGACTTTCCAGCCTATGGGAATCTAGCTGGCAAAGTGAAGGCCAATTGAGTTGACCATTATGTGGAAAAAACCCCGACAGTATGTGGCTTAACCATAGCAGAAAGCATGTCTATATGTGTCACAGAAAACATCTACCACCAGATCATACTTTCTGTAGAAAGAAGGCGTGGTTTGATGAAAAGGTTGAGAATAGGAGAAAGAGTCGAATTTTAACTGGTCAAGAAATTTATCAAAACCTTAGGAATTTCAGAAATGACTTTGGGAATTTGAAAAAATCTGCAAGGAAGAGAAAAATGTCTGATTGTACTGAAGTATGCTCTGGTAATGAGGATAAATACAGTGAATCAGAAGATGAGGAAGAGGAAGAAGTGGAAGTGGATGCGGAGGAGTTATCTAGATGGAAGAAAATATCAATTTTTTCAGTCTACCATATTGGGAGGTATAATCTATTGTCTCATATATTCTCATATTATATCAATCAGGCTCTGTTTAATTTTGGTTTTGTTTACTATGTGTGTTGGTTAGGAGCTTCCAGTAAAGCATAACCTAGATGTAATGCATGTGGAGAGAAATGTGGGTGCAAGTATTGTAGCTACTTTATTGCAAGGTGCAAAGTCAAAAGACGGTCTGGCTGCTCGTAAAGATTTGGAGGAGCTTAGTTTGAGGAAGGATTTACACTCTAAACTTATTGGAAAATAAGCATACCTTCCTCCATCACCTTGCAACTTGTCCAAGAGTGAGAAGAATATTTTTTGTAAGCGATTGTATGACTTCAAAGGCCCATATGGATACTGCTCAAACATTTCGAGATGTGTATCATTAGAGTACTGTAAGATTGGAGGGTTAAAATCACATGACTATCATGTGTTGATGCAGCAGCTCCAACCAATTTCACTTAGAGGTCTGTTGCCAAAAGGTCCTAGAGTGACAATCACACGACTATGTGCATTTTTCAACCACTTATGTCAGCGTGTAATTGATATGGAGCAGATCCTAGGAATGGAGGCTGAGATCATTGAAACTCTATGTATGTTTGAAAGATATTTCCCTCCAACCTTCTTTGACATCATGATTCATTTGACAATGCATCTAGGACGGAAAGCTCAACTAGGTGGACCAGTCCATTTTAGATGGATGTACCCATTTGAAAAGTATTATATTTATGTTTATCTTTATTACATTGTTTAATATTTACTAGCTTTTTTTGGCTAATTGATACACACTTGTCAGGTACATGAAAGTTCTAAAAGATTTTGTGAGAAATCATGCAAAGCCTAAAGGGTGTATTGCTGAGTCATACCTAGCTGATGAATACATGAAGTTTTGTGCTGATTTTGGAAAAAACAACAAGTGTAGAGAAAAACTAGATAGAAACACTGAGTATGAGAACAACGCATTCTTGGAGGGCCGTCCAATCTCTGCAGGCAAGCCGATTAATCTAACTGAAATGGATAAAAAAATTGCCCATCTTGTTGTCATCCAGAATATGGTTATTGTAGAACCATTTGTAAAGTAAGTCATAATAGTTAAGTATTTTTATTTATGATTACAAGTAAAGTTAGTAACATAGTGAATCCTTTCATTTTTTTGGGCATTTACAAGTGAGCACCTGCAGTATCTTCAGACAACCAATGGAAGATGTAGACGAGATGCATCATTCTTATGGAGTATGCATACTCAGAATTTTGCGGCTTGGCTAAAAGAACAGGCTAGTAAAGTTTCAAATCATTCTGAATTTACGTATAATGACACGTTTATGCATACATATATGTCTCTGACTTTTTTTTTTTGAAGATACCTCTTGATTCAACACAACATGGGGAAACGCTTAAGTGGTTAGCATTTGGTCCATGTAGCTCTGCTAGGTCATATACAGGCTACATAATGAATGGCCAGAGGTTTCGAATAATCTCAGTAGATAGGAAAAGTCAGAATAGTGGGGTGTTATATGAGGCAATAGCAGTGTGTAGATCTAGTGCGAAAGACAGTAACCAATTTTCTGTTGTAGTATCCTACTATGGCAAGATAACTGATATTGTATTATTGGATTACAATGTCTTTTATGTTCCGTTATTCCGATGTCAATGGGCAGTGTTGGGGAATGGAGTAAAGATAGACAATGGTTTCACACTAGTTAATTTAAATCATAGTCAACTTTCTTTTCTAAAGAGCCCATACATATTAGCCTCCCAAGCCAAGCAAATCTTTTACTCTAGGGAAGACGAGTCATCAAGTTGGCATGTTGTCATGAGATGGTCTTCAAGAAGATATTATGATGAAGACAGGAATGCAGAAATTGTTCCACTGCCATCAAATCTTCAACTGGATATTGACATAGATGAAGCTGGAAATGCTCGGACTGATTGTGAAGGAATATATGTATGAATGCTTCTTGATCATTATCTATTTTAGTTGCATGCCTTTGATGTGTTTGATGTCTCATTGATTTATTTTTTAGTTCTAGTTGCATGCCTTCGATGTTTCTAATGTCTGATTGTTCATTGTGCATTTGGTTCTGTTAATTTCTTGTTTTTTTTGTTTATTTGTTCATGCAGTGCCTTGCAGAATTTAAGATTTACAACTCATGAATGTTAATATGTTTCAGGTGGATTAGGATGGTTCATGGTGGAAAGAAAAAGGGAGGAAACAGAAAAACAGAAAAGAAGAGTGATGATCAGCCAGAATATGTGGGTACTGTTGAGCCACAACAGGTAGAACCAGAACCACAATCACAAGATGACCATGAGAAAGAAGACCAGCAGCATCAAACTCAAGCAGATACAGGTCAAATGTCAAAGGAGAAAGTGGTTGATGATGAGGAGCCTAAAGGCGAGCTTGTATTACTCGAGGATAATTCAAATGCAGAAAAGCATAATCGTAAGAGAAAGCGAGGACCAACCAAGATGAACTACATTAACAAGGATCCAAACATGACAACTCATGTAGATTATACTGCCATGGGAGAACCTTATGGTGATGGTTCTGTGAAGTTGTCATCATACCTAGGTATATTGGCACGGGAACATGTTCCTATCACACTTGAGCGTTGGACAAAACTTCCTAAAGATTCGAAGACACTTCTCATGAAATCCATCCAGGTGATAGACTCTTTTATTTTTCTGTTCGCTAAGTTAAATATCTAATCCATCCGTTTTTACTATTTTTTTTTGTGAGATACTATAGGCTAGGTCTGACGTAGATGTAGACGTCCATAGGAATGTACTCCTTACGCAGATTGGAGGTTTGTAGAGGTCATCAAAATCACGCACTGTGTAAGAGATTCTTGAAGCTGATAATATCCAACAAAGGATGAATCTTCGCCCCACTAATGTTTCTCCATTTGAGTGGCGTAGATTTGTGAAGCAAAAAACCAGCCCCAAGTTTAAGGTAACATTTTCGAATTGTGATATAATAGAGATGAGATATTAGTTTACATACTAACATTCCTCTATTAGGTTGTGAGTGATAGCTATAAAGAGAGAAGGAACAAGCAGATTCCTCATACCTGTAGTAGCAAAGGAATCGTTAGGCTTACACAACAAATGGTAAATATACTACATATTAGATTTGTTTAATTATTATGTTTATAGCCTAGCTAATGTCAAATACTGACACTTTATATTTGAATATTTATGTGAATATCATAGAAAAGTGAGAGTAAAGACCCATCAGAAGTAGATAGGTTACAGGTTTGGATCAAGTCACCTACCAAAAAGGATGGAACTCCAATGAATAATCAAGCTGCTGAGAAGACTATAAGTTCTGAATTTTGTAATGTTTTTGTTATTCTGCGTTGTTCTCTCAAGTTGAATTATTTGAATATGTCTCTTATGATCTGCAGAATAAGGCAACTGAGATTGTTAAGAGTGACTCACAATCGAGTACAGCAAATCCAGGTGCAGATTCACTATCACGACTCCTAGGCCCTGATAATCTTGGACGAATGAGGGCAATGGGCAGAAACATAACGAAGACCAAATTAGCTTGTTTGCAAGTGAATCTAAAGTGTATGAATGACATGCAAGATCAGCAAGTTAAGTTAGTACAAGAGGTCAATGAGTTAAGATTTAAACTTGCCAAATACAAGGACCAGGTAACACACTTGTATATTTAAGAATAAGAACATGAGTAATCCTAAAGTAGTATATGATTTTGTGATTTTAATTTTATGCATATTACAGAAATAAGAAGCTGGAGTTAGTGAAAACTCAGCAGCAAGAGTACGAAGTCTCATCTAATAATTAACAGTTTGACATTTATTTAGTAAGTGTTCTTTCTTAATTTACAGTTTAACATTTTTATGCCTAACATACATTTTGTAGAGTGCGAACAAGAAAGCACAACCAAAGTGTCTTTTGGTTAATTGGTTTGAGGATGGTTCTTCAATAAACATTGCTGAGGGGCGTATATATTCTACTGATATGTTGGAATTGGTGAAATTACATTCCATTGGGCCCATCCGATGTAAAAGTCTTGGTTGAAACTGCTATAGTACCAGAAGCAGATCTCTAGAGATCAACGACTAAGATGTTCACCGTCGAGGATGCTGTTGGACAGATGGTTGCATGGCTAGCAACAAAGGTGATTAACCTTGAAAGTGGGCAAGAACCACAAGCCAATACCCTGGTAAAGTTTACTTCTCTATCTCATATTACTTAGGTTTATAAGCTGGTCATGCATTAATGAATATAAGTTATATTCTTATATGACTGTGTTTGACAGGATCAGAGCTCAGATCATAACATGAACAAATGCAAACTGCTAGATTTGTCTACAGATAGTGTAATTGTTGCTGAAGGACGTTGGGAGTCGAAAGAACCAAAAGCTTTGGTTAATGGAATTCCAATCGGATCAAAGGGAGTTAAAGTATTTCTGGATGTGGTTCATATACCTGATACATTTGTATGGAAGCCTACAATGGAGAAGTCACACTTGGAAGATTGTTTGAACTTATTTGTAGCATGGTCTATTAACAAAATTGTCTTCGAAAACGCTACTGGTGCAACAGGTCAGAAAACTCTTTTCTGTAATTCTTCTTCGACATCTCAACAAATTTCTTTAGGAAAATCAACAGCAACAGATCAACAATCTAATGAAAAGGGATCTAAATCTCCTGATGCCACATCTCCAGCAACAGGTTCAAAAAACTCAACTGTAGCTACAGTTTCAAAAGCGCAAGTTGAGAAGTCTCAGATAGCAGTGGAAAAATCTCCAAAAAAGAAAACTCAACTAGCTTCACAACCCTACTCAAAGATTTCCCGTAATTGTTTTCAATTGGTTATATAGTTGTTTCTGGATTAATTCTATTAGTATGAAATGCTTTAAGATTGTTATGAAATTGCTTCTGGTTTTAATTATCTATGTATTCAATTGTAAACATGGCAGCGTAAACATGGCCAAGAAGTTATCAAGGAAAATCAGAAGTGCATGTTCATGGATATCAAAGGAGGGAAGCGGGTTATTGCAGAAGGACGTGTGCATTCAACCGATCCACGGAAAATGGTCCACTGTGTTCCCTTGGGGCCTAATGCAGCTAGTGTGTGGGTTGATGTAGGGAAGGTTGATGATGCAGTAGTTTGGAGGCAATCAGAGGAAATGGCGATTATTAAAGAAGCACATAGTTCACCTATTGCATGGCCATTGGATAAATTGGTCTTATTAAAATTTATCACAACTGAGGTAAGTGTTGTATATAATCCTGGTGCTTTTGTATTAGATTTTAATGTGGTTATCAGAAACTGATGTAAAAAGTGTTGATTGTTGCAGGGAATGAAAAAACTTTGGTCCAGGTTTGCTAGTTTTTATTAATTTAAGACTAGGCTACCTAAACTTTTAACTAGTTGTATTTTCATGCTTTGAGACTTTGTTATGTATACTGGATGGATCTTTACACTTGACTGATATGTTTGGTGGTTAGTCTCAGACTTATGTTTATGAATGACTTAATTTCTATATAACAGGTTTCTGTTTTTATATCATATATGCAGAATAGTGTATTTTGGTAAAAAAAAAGTGTATTATGACAAAAGAATAGATTACTAAATATACCATAGCAAGTTTACATTAGCAATGGAATAATGTCTACACAACATAATTAAACGCTATAGAAACAAAGTATAGCAATTATAGACACTTATTGTACGCACATATGTTATAGCTCATCATATGAATTGTTGAGCAATAAAATTGTCTGATCAAGTACGGTATTACAGCATTCAGTATAGCTTTAGTACAATGTATTACCACAATAAAAAATTTCTATTGTGGGATGAAGTATCATAGCACGAAATATGAACTGTCAATTGTTTGATACAAAAATATGAAGTGCTATTAAAAACAAATAAGAAATGATAGTCATTGCTATCATATAAGAACATATCACAACATACAAAAATACTACTATCGTATGGGTCACACCTACCATAGAAGCGGCGGATATATTATTTATTAAAACGATATGTATTACATACTATAGCTTTTTTCCGCGCTAACAACGTGAATTTTTTTGTAGTGAATATAGGTTTAAGGTGAGTTTGGTTATAAAGTTTTAAATAAATATTTTAAATTTCTAGAGAAAAAAATTTAAAAAAGCAAAAATTTAATTATAATATATCAGGTACAAATTCGGTTTTGGTTTCGTTTTCGGTTTGGATTCAATTTTCTGGGTATATATATAGTTATGACTCATTCGGGTATATTTTCAAGTTTGGTTTTTCTAATTCGGTATTTTGGTTCTTTTGATTTAGGAATTATTCGGACCGAGTTTGGTTCAGTATAGATCGAATTCGGCTTCGGGTATTTTTATATAAAAAATCGAAATTAAAAAAGATTTAATAGATTTATAGAATTGGTTTTTGATTTGCTTCCGATTCAGGTTTGATTCGGTTTTTCAGATACATAGATTTAGAATTCATTGGAGTATTTTGTCGGGTTCGGTTTCTCTAATTCTGGTTGATTTCGGTTTGGTTTCATGCATTTAAAACAAAATCTCAAAAACAATATTCAAAATATCAACACAATCTAAAAATCTAAATAAACAAGGGTTAGAAAACAATTGAATATCACATTATAGCATGGATATAATCCTAGTTATCAATATATATAGAAAAAACTAATCATGAACCAGTGTCAGTCCAACATAATTTCATACCTAAAGCAATTTAAAAATTTAACACCCTTAAATATTAAGTTCAATACTCTATTAATATATTCACGAATTAAGCTCAAGATTCTACGTTTTTTATGAAAGCTGCAATCACTAGACTAAAACATTAGAATAAAATTTGGAGAAAAAGAGAAACAATGGTTGCGATTCTTGTTAACTAACTAATGGAATAACGATGCAACGAAAAAGATTAAGCAGCTCACAGTAACATATATTGTTAATCAATTATACAATGTGAGTTTGTACTTTTAGATAATGAAAAGTCAACATTTTAACAAAGAGACTCACCAGTTTGATTTTTTCTTCCAACTATATTTAATAATTTTAATAATATTTTATAATACTTTATGTAACATGCAAAATTGGAGGTTTATAATTTGAGATTGGAAGTTAAGGTGTATAGAAACTGAAAAATAATAGAGTTTTTGGTGTAGATTTTAATAAAAAATGAAGAAGACAAACAGTTACAACAAATTTTAATATAAAAAATTAAAAATAAATCAGGTTATATTTTTTAATTCGAAAAAAAAAATAAAACCCTATCTTATATATTAAAACGGGAGATACATTTATGTGTTATAAACTATAACACAAAACTAACATATGCTTCAAAATTGCCTTTAAAAATAGGTTTAAGGTGAGTTTTCTTACAGATTTCATACAAAAATACAAAAGTAATAAAAATTCAATAAAAAAACTTTACAAAACCAAAATTGAATAAAAATATATGGGTTATAAATTCTGTTATTGATTCGTTTCCAGTACGGATTTGGATTAATTTTTGGGTACATATATTTAAGACACATTCTGGTATTTAATCGGGTTTGGTTCATCAAATTCAGTGTTTTGGTTATTTTAGTTTAAGACTTATCCAGATATTTTTATTTTTCGGATAGAGCTTAGTTCAGTATTAATCGAGTTTGGGTTCGAGTATTTTTATATAAAAATTTAAAATAATTTAATAGAAAACTCTAAAAAGCTAAAATTTAGTTTTTGATTTGGATTCAATTTGGATTTGATATTAGTGTTTTGGATACATAAACTTAAGACTCATTTGAGTATTTTTTTCAAGTTTAGTTTTTCTAATTCAGATCAATTTTTTTCAGGTTTCGGGCCTCTTAAACTACTCAAAAACAATATTCCAAAATATTAGCACGGATCTAACAACCTAAATAAAATCAAAATAATTTAATCTCACGTTATAACGCGGGTATAATCCTAGTTGAGATTTAAAACTCTTAACCCTTGATTGTTTCCATCAAAATCTATTAATTATTTGACCACTACATTACATAAAAGAATTGAATATTTAATACCCCAACTTTTTTATATATATTATGATGCCTAAAGTTGGTGCTTGTCCAGTTTATGTCCAGCCCGGATGTGTATGAATTTTCATCATCAAGAATTCTCCAAAACAAATTCATGTAAACTAAGTTTTATGAGTTTGAGTTTTATGTGTCTAGCTATATATTCTCCTAATTATATAATGTTTCACTTTCTCATTCATTGAAATTTCTCTTAAACAAAATGATCATCAAATTAAGTTTCAAGTAATACTGGAGACGAGGGTTACACCTAACATAAGTAGCCATTGACCATAGATATTTTGAGGAGTTTGTCTTATCGTCTGTGAAGATAAGATTCCGACAGACAGTGGCAATAAGTGGGAGTTATTGCTACAGCAAAAAAAGACATGTCTAAGACCGTGACAAGAGAACTCATGTATATATGTTTGCATTATGCATATGCCAGCGGCACGAGGCTAACATATGCGTTAAATTAGCTTCGGACCCCTTTATGTTATGTTCCTTCTGTGTCAGCTAATTATATATTTTAGGATTTTTCACACATAACAAAAATCTTTGCTTTTTCTGATATAAATCAAATTTATACTAAAATTACGACATTTCTTATTAAATTTATATATTAATTTTGATATATATTATCAAAAATAGATAAATTACCTAAATCGAACATGAACGGGACTGAACTCCGTTCGAACCGAACTCAATAAATATTCGAATAAGAATCAGATTTTTAACCTACGTTCCATGGAAACGGAAACAGATACGTAGAAACGAAAAAATATGAAAACGTGAAAATAAAAACTTTAAAATTTTTAAGAAACGGATACGTCATGTAAATGTATATTTTATATATATATATATATAATACAATAGTATATTTTATATAGAATATGATAAACCCAAATAATATAATATATCTTTAACTGATTAAGATTTAGGAAAAAGAAAAATACCTTCACATTAATTATATAACTAGACTTTTAGATTAATGAAATAATAAAATATATATTAGAATCTCATAAATAATATTTATTGTGTTTAGAAAAAGGAAGATTTCATGTTTCCAAAATAGAAATAAACGCTTCCAAAATGGAATCGCGTTATTATCACGTTTCCAATTTGAAATTTTTAAAAATCATAAAATTATGTTGTGTTTTTATTGTGCTTCCGAGAGTTTTCGATTCCAAAACATTTCTGAAAAGGAAAATAGACTTCGAATAGAGTTTCTATGTAATGTAGTATTTAACACACTACCAGAATTGTTGAAAACTAAATTGAATCTATACCAAATTGAACTCTAGCCTAAATAAAAAATATTAAAATGAGTTTTAAGTCAATAAAACTGGAAACCTGCAAAATCTAGAAAATATAGATTCAAATTGGAACGAGTACCTGAATCTCAAAAACTTGGCCGTCTAGCTAGTTAACTTCCGAACTAGACAAAGTCAATAACCAACCAAGTCGATTAATGCATAATTTGTATAGTTCGATTATTTTAAAATAATATCTTCATAAATTTAATTTGTTAAACATTTAATTTGATAGTTTTTAGCTAAGAAGCAGATGGCTCAGTTGGCTGCCTTTGATCTATTTTAGTATCAGGTGGTGAATTCGAATCTGACAGCTTATGATTGAGCAATTTGGCTATGGATTAAATCTTGTTGATACCATTAATCCTGAAAAAATAATGAGGTTGAAAAAAAAACTAGATAGTTTCTATAAAGCAAACGAATCATAATTGAACACTTATAATTTGATTCGATAAGTCAAAATTTTATATCATCAGAATATGGCATTTAATTTAGGATTTGAATATATATGTAAACTGAATGTTAATTAAATTTTTTTTGTCCATGGATAAATATATTAATAATGAAACTATATTCCAAGAGAGTATAGAAGAGACGCAATTATACAACTAAATCATTAGCTGACTTTTTAATAGAACGAGCGAGAATAGAATATTAATTAAATTAGTAAATTACCTATAATGATATTTAATTATTAATTATAATTATAATATGCTGATGACAATGACAGGTGACCCAATTGTGTTGTTACTTTACAAATCCTTAAGGCACTAAAGATCGAAACTTTTACCTACAATAATAGGAGGGGATTTAAAAGCCATTAGACTAGTTGACAAAAAAAATATAATTATAATATATGTTTTTTTTTCCTTTCTGGTGGTTAGTAACTTAGGATAATCTAGCTAATGATTTTAACATCAAAAATTCGAATCATTTCTATTATAATTAATAGATTATAAAGGAAATTTTATATTATAGATCGATTCCTATTGATCCAATTGTTGGTCAAAAGAAAAAAATTTATGTTTAACAGAATAAACTGTTAGATTAGCATTTCATAAAATTTTGAACATGGGTTAAAATTAAAAATAACCTATGGTATCTGTTTAGTCTTATTATCAGTGTTTAAAAAATCGTTCTACGTGACCGTCTAGTCGAGGCATAAGCGGTAGGCAGACCTACACCGTTCCAATTATAATAAAATTGAGTGAATTAGGAAGATAAGATAATTTGGCGGCTTTGTCGGTAATTAAATAGTTTAGGTTATAATTAATCGGTCTAAGCCGTCTATTTTTTTTTAATTTTCAATTTGAATTTTGTTAGAAAATTAAAAATATATTTATATAAATATATCAACTATTCTATGTCTAAATATTTTTAAATTATTTAGTATAGAATTTGAAAATAAAATTTTAAATTGTTATTTGATTTCATAGGATTTCTTCTTTTTATCTTATATAGTATATTAAAATCACCTAAACCGCCTAAAATCACTTAGATTCCAACTATTCTTTCTAGGCGCTAGAAAGAAGGTTACCGTGTGACTAGCATAACACCTAGTATTCTTTTGAATACTGCTCATTATACATTAACACTATAATCGAAAGATAATAGAGATATACATAATTAAGTATTACACAAATAACAAAAGTTGATATAATTTACTCATTTATATAACATTTACCGTAAAGTCGACAATCTATGTAAATTTGTAGTGTTTTGTTTTAAAGGGTAAAGACAAGAGAAGAGAGTGTAGAGAACAAAAGGAGTGTACGGCCCATCTAAACAATTTTTTTATGATTCCTGTTACAAACAACTGATTCAAAAACTCAGATCGATTTCTACAGAACTAATCCAATTTTATCAAATTAAATTCACTTGATTGATGTTCTCTGTTGTTCACGAGCTTCGAAGAGATCAAATAATCTATTGAGACGATTTTGAACTTATTCTGAGTAAACACAATGAAAAGACTAAGAACACAAAGAAGCACACACACACTTTGATTACCCAGTTCGATTAGCCTATATGACTAATCTACATCTAGGGTCGGATTCAATCCGACAATTCACTAAAATGAAGAGAAGTTAGCTCAACAACATGAGCAAGATTTACAAGAGAATTTTCTAAGAATCGCTTTCTGTTACAATGCTTTAAATGAGCTCAGGAAGAAGATGAAGATATATATCAAGCACTTAAACCGAGTGCTAAGATGAACCGGCTTGATTCGCGACTTCTAACCGGTTTAGTCTTCAATCTTTATCCTTGGTTCACTTATTCTCAAGTGGTCAAATTTCAACAATCTGACTTAAACCCAAAACCAGAAAATTGAATCACATCAACAAGACTTAACATACTCCACCTTGACTCAAGTTTTCTCTTCTTCATAGTGAACTGTACTGCTTGGATTTAACCTCTGACATATAAGCTGCTTGAGCAGCTCAGTGCAGAAGCTTTAGATTGACTAAAGCCTCATCAAACTTGTGCACAGGTATGCCTTTTGTCAACATATCTGCAGGGTTTTGAGAAGTGTGAATCTTCTCGATTTCAACTTCATTCTCCTTTATCATGTTCCTGATGAAGTTGTATTTGACTGCCACATGCTTTGTTCTCTCGTGAAAAGCATTGTTCCTGGATAAGCAGATAGCTGACTGTGAATCCCACCACACTGTAGTTTTCTCTGTCTTTACTCCCATATCATTTAGTAGTCCCTTGATCCATATTGCTTCCTTAACAGCTTCAGTCAATGCAATATACTCGGCTTCAGTTGTAGATAATGCAACTATTTGTTGTAAACTTGATTTCCAACTGACTGTGTTACCACCAACAGTGAACACATATCCACTTGTTGATCTTCTTTTATCTAGATCACCTGCAAAATATGCATCCCTGAATCCATGGACACTCAGATCTTTACCTTTTGTGAAGATTAGCTTCAGGGATAATGATCATTTTAAGTATCTCAGCAACCACTAAACAGCCTCCCAATGAACTTCTCCTGGTTTGCTCATAAACTTGCTGACTAAGCCAATAGCTTGTGCAATATCTCATATTGTGCCAATCATTGCATACATAAGACTTCCTACTGCACTAGCATAGGGTATTACCTCTGTATTGATGCATTCCCTGTCATTTTTGACCTTTGATGGTTTGAAGTGTGCACCCATCGGTGTGTTTACAGCCTTTGCATCACTCATTTTGAACCTTTGAAGTACCTTGTTTAGGTATTCAGATTGTGATAGCTGTAACATACCTTCTGACTTGTTCCTTATGATGTCAATACCAAGTATTCTACTTGTTGGACCCATGTCTTTTATCTCAAACTCACTGCTGAGAATTTGTTTCACTTTACTGATTTCAATCTTGCTTTTAGCTGCAAGCAATATGTCGTCTACATAAAGCAACAAATAGACATAGTCTTCAGTGTTAACTTCCTTAACATAGACACATGAATCCCTTTCACTTTTGATGAAACCTTGATTTGAAATAAATGTATCAAACCTCTTGTTCCATAATCGTGGAGCTTGCTTTAAACCATAAAGCGACTTCTTCAACATACAAACCTGATCCTTGTTTGAATCCTCTTCAAAACCTTCAGGTTGTTCCATGTATAGAGTCTGATCTAGCTCACCATTTACACCCATTTGCTCTAATTCCATGTCTTTTAATCTGACCAAAGACATCAAAATTCTAATTGAAATATGCTTGACTACTGGAGCAAATATTTCCTCATAATCAATTCCTTTCTTCTGTGTGAAGCCTCTAGCTACTAATCTAGCCTTGTACCGTTTAGGTTCATCTCCTTGTATTCTTGGCTTCTTCTTGAACAACCATCGACATCTTATAATCCTTTTATTCCCTGGACGATCAGCAACATTCCAGGTTTGATTCTTCCATAGTGATTTCATCTCATCTGTCATACCACTATTCCATATATCCTAGTCTTTACTTTTCCTGGCTTCATGATAACACTGAGGTTCCTTATTATCAATCACTTCTGCAGCTGCAAGAGCAAAAGCAAAGTTTGTAAAATCTGATAATCTTGTTGGTATCTTAGCAACACGTCTGAGCCTATCTCTTGCTAGCTGCTAATCATTCAAATCAGGACTTTGAGATGAATCTGTATCAGCTTCTCGTGTAACCTTTTTAATACTACTTCTGACTTTCTCAAGATCAACCCTTTCTGTTACTCGTTCTGGTGTTTTAGGGACCTGTTCTGTCTCTGGTTTACTAGAACTTTGTGTAGCAGCTCCACCTTCAGTTAAGATCTCTAAACTCTAATCCTTCTCATTATTAAATTCCGTAATCAATCTTGTATCTTAACTACCTTTACTTACTGCATTATGTTTCTCTGTAACCAGCGGATCTTTGTAAACCAATTCTTCCTGAAATGTCACATTTTGGCTTATGACACATTTTTTCTCATCAAGCAACCAAATTTTGTACCCTTTGGTACCTTGAGGATATCCAAGGAATACTCCTTTTAGAGCTCTTGGTTTCAATTTTCCCTGATCGTGATGAACATAAGCAATTGAACCAAAACGTCTGATATGTTTATAGCCTGGTTTTCTCTTTAACCATAGTTCTTCAGGAACATTGTAATCAACTGCTGAAGCAGGTGATCGATTCCCTAGATGAGTTGTTGTTGCAGTTGCTTCTGCCCAGAAATATTCATCAAGACCTGACTCACTTAGCAAACACCGTACCTTTTCCATAAGTGTTCTATTCATTCTTTCTGCAACATTGTTTTGTTACGGTGTGTATGTGCATGTTTGATGTCTTTCTATTCCATGCAGTTTGCAGTAGTTGTCAAACTGAGAGTTGCAGAACTCTAACCCATTGTCTGTTCTTAACACCTTTACTCTTTTACCAACCTGATTCTCTACCAGTTCTTTTCATTCGCAAAATCTATCAAATATTTCATCTTTTGTTTTGAGAAACATTACCCACACTTTCCTTGTTTTATCATCGATAATTGACAAGAAATACATGTTACCTGACTGTGATGCTGTAACAGATGAAGAACCCCAAAGATTAGCATGAACATAACCTAAAACATATTGAGTATCATGCCTTGCTATGTTGAAACTGGTTTTTTTTTATTTACCCATGATGTAGTGTTCACAGAGACTCAAGTCTTTTACACCCTTTTTAAACAACAATCCTTTTCTGTGAGAATCTTCATGTTATTGAGGCTCATATGACCCAGCAACCTATGCCAAAGTTTTGTGATATCCATTTTTCCCTCTGGCTTATCTTCTGAAACACAAACCCCACTTGTGACTGTTTCACCATCCAAGACATACAGCCCGTTTCTCAGTTTTCCAATCAAAGCTGTAGTATTGTTCTTGAAATATCTCACCTTTCCACTGCCTCCTTCATGATTATAACCAAGTCTGCCAAGTGTACCTATAGAGATTAAATTTCTTCTCAGGTTTGGAACATACTTGACGTTGTTAAGAATCTTGATAGAACCACCATGAGTGTTAACTCGAACTGATCATTTCCCTTTAGATTCCACAGAATGATCATCACCTAACAGTATAGTGACTGGTTCATCTTCTTGAAAACTACAGAACCAATCCCTTCTTGATGTCATATGCAAAGTGCATCCTGAATCAAGAACTCATATGTCTTTAACCAACTGATCACTCACACTTAGAGCTTCTGACTACTCAAGTTTCTCTGTTATAACTCCTGCTTCATTGTTACCTTCATTCCCTGCACCCTTTTTTCTGGCATAACAATCCTTCTTTAAATGCCCCTCTTTCTTGCAAAACCAACAAGTCAATCTCGTCTTTGATTTCGACTTGCTGCGACCTCTACCATTGCTTTGACCTCTGTAATTACTTCTGCCTCTTTCATTAGTGTACAGAACTGCAGACTCAACCTTCCCTGATATATTTTCTTCAGCCATTTCTTTTCCAAGAGTTTTTGCTGAAAACACAACATCTTGAACTGTCAAGTGTTTGTTACCATACTTGAGAGTATGTTTCAGCTGAGAGTATCTAGGTGGAAACGACTTCAGGGTTATGATTGCCTGAATCTCTTCTGATACTGTAATCTCCAAGCTTCCAAGCTCAACAAGAATCTTGAACATGTAATGCAGATTCTCATTTATACTTTTCGATTCAGTCATATGAAACCAAAATATTTCAGTTGTAAATTGATACGATTGGGGAGTCCAGTTTCCATGTACAACTGATTCAAGGTTGCCCAAGTATCTGCCGTCGTTTTACAATGATTAACTTGCCTCAAACTGTGTCTCTCAGATTCAAGAGGATAATATCTTTTGCTTGTTTTGATCTTTCGATCTTCTCTGGATCTGGTACCATCTTGATTTGCGGTGAATCATCACCATCTTCAGGCTTCTTTCCTTCGCTCTTTATCAGCGTTACCGTCTTGGTTAGGGTGAAGTCATTGATTACATCCTTGTAACCCGAAACACCAAGATACGCAAGCATCCGGATCTTCCACAGTGAGAAGTCTGTCTTTCCATCAAATTTCTCAATCTCAACTTTCTGGCTCACCGTTGATACCGACGAACCTGTCTATCTAATACCACTTGTTACAAACAACTGATTCAAGAACTCAGATCGATTTCCATAGAACTAATCCAATTTTATCAAATTGAATTCGTCTGATCGATGTTTTTTGTTGTTCACAAGCTTCGAAGAGATCAAACAATCTATTGAGTCGATTTCGAACTGATTCTGAGCAAACACAATGAAAAGACTAAGAACACAAAGAAGAACACACACTTTAATTACCAAGTTCGATTAGCCTGTATGACTAATCTACATCTGAGGTCGGATTCAATCCGACAATTCACTAAAATGTAGAGAAGTTAGTTCAACAACATGAGCAAGATTTACAAGAAAATTTTCTGAAAAACACTTTCTGTTACAATGCTCTAATTGAGCTCAGGAAGAAGACAAAGATATATATCAAGCACTTAAACCAGGTGCTAAAATGAACCGGCTTGATTCGTGACTTCTAACCGATTTAGTCTTCAATTTTTATCCTTAGTTCACTTATTCTCAACCGTTCGAATTTCAACTATGTGACTTAAACCCAAAACCAGAAAATTGAATCACTATCAACAACACTTAACAATTCCTGATTCCTCGAGTTATATATATCCATTCAAATTCCATTGTCGACACAATAATTTATTTTTGTTCGCTTCCTATTATTGAGATGACAACTGACATTATTCATTCAAATCTTCCAATATCTGGTTTGTTTTAGACTACATAATTCCGATCGGAAAAAATTATTAGATAATGCTTTAGAACTACTTAGATTATGAAAAATATAATATCTTTCACGATACCTGAGAACCTAGATTCCCATCACTTCTCAATACCTTTAATACTTTACATTAGACTTTATGTTTGTTTTGTTAATAATTTGATAACAAAATCCGTTTCATGATCCAAATTCCCTTTCGAAAACTTTTAATTAATATCATCATATGAGATTATGTGATTCCCTTAATCAAACTCTAACAGAAAAAAAAAAATTACATAATTTGACTTGAGAAATACATTTTCCTTACTCTTCGTAGAATATGGTTTTAAAACTTTTACTTTCTACACCTCACACAAATATTGATCATACCACATAAATCATTTGAAAAAATGATAATACAAGAGCTATAGGTGCATTAATGAGACAATATTAAAGAAAAAAAATATATATATTAAATTACAAATCTGATTAATAAACTGATCAACGGTAGAGAACTTATGTGAAACGTTTGCAATTAATTAAATAAATTAATGTTAAAACTTTGGAAAAAATGTCAATTTAGCCTTGTATTTACTAAAATTGGTTGATTAAACCTTGAACTTTGGATGAGGTTGATTAAACCTTTAATTTTTTGTTGACTTCTGAAAAAACCCTCAACTTTGTGTTGACTAACCAATTTAACCTTTTGGCGAAAATAAAATCAAAATTGACTCTGAAATCAAAAGTCAAATTGGAGACTGAAAGTTCGATTTACTTCTTACATTCATTATGAAGAATTCATAAACTTGATTTGCTTTTTTCTTTCAAGAATGAGCTCAAATTTGTCGATTTAAAATGTTGTCGTCAAGACTTTAATCGATGGATTTGAGCTTATTTTTTGAAAGAAAAAAGCAACCAAGCTTATGATTTCTTCAGAACGAAGATAAGAAGTGAATCAAACTTCCAATTTCTAATTTGGCTTTAGATTTTAGGATCAATTTTCATTTTATTTTCGTGAAAGGTTAAATTGGTTTAGTCAACGCAAAGTTGAGGGTTTTTTCAGAAGTCAACAAAAAATTGAATGTTTAATCAACCATATCCAAAGTTGAAGGTTTAATCAACCATTTTCGGTAAATACAAGGTTAAATTGACATTTTTCCCTTAAAACTTTATATGCATGTTTATTCAATATTTACTTTAACGAAGGATGATTTTATAAGCGTCAAGAAACAGGTGATCCAGTTGGGTTGTCTATGATTTAGGTAGGTATGAGATAATAGGTTCAAATCTCATTATGTTCTATTTGGAGAACTTACATTATAGATCAAGCTTTGATATCGATCCAATGATTATTTGTTGATAAAAAGAAAAAAAGCGATTTATAAGCAGCCTATGAAATGGAGTGTCTATCATTGTGACTTATGAAAGTGAGAGAGAGCAACGCATAATCTACTTTGTCCATGCGACTTACTTATTTTGACTCTTTTATAATTAAGATATGTTGTTTGTTTTCTTACAATGATCTTATCAATATAATTTCTTCTTTGGAAATTTTTTTGGTGGTATATAATATTCCCAATGAAGATAAAAGAGAGTAGGCAAAGAAACACTTAAATAGAAGAAGTAATTATTCAAATAGTCTACAATTATACAGAAATGACTTAAATAGTCTCCAAAAAGGTGGACAAAAAAAAGGTGTGGGAAAAGTCACAAATGCCATTCAAANAAAAAAAAACTGAAAATGAAAAAAAAAAAAACTGAAAAGAAAAAAAAAAGAAAAAAAAACTGCCGATTCGGTTTTCTTTTCTTCTTCTTTTCTTTTCAGTTTCTTCTTCTTC
>OVBA01002668.1:0-32729 GCA_900406435.1 Lepidium aucheri | reverse complement strand
CTAAAACTAAATACTAAAACTTTTCATGTTAGTTACTACAATTTCTCTTTATTTAATTAATTGTTCGGTCCATTGCTGCGCATCATTACGTGTTGTATCTACTAGTATTCCTTCGTAAATATAGAGAAATTTCACTAGATAACACAATTAATTTTAGTATTTAGATTATAGGAGTATGCTAGTTTTGTAGGTAACTGCTGTAATTTTTTGTCCGTTTTAACCCTATACAATTATCATAAAATATAGTTTTTAATTTGATTTGCAGAATCTTTTTTTATTTCTTAATATATGTGTACGACAAAAGATATGAATGTCAAACGAAAGTATATTTCTGTAAGAAAGTGACTATTTTTTTGAAAAGGCAACTCTCTCTCTCTTTTTCAACAATCACCACTAACGTATGCTTCATCTTCAGTTCATCCCTTTAAAATTTTCAGTTTCGCCTACCGATTCTTGGACATTTTCCTTGCCGTAAGACGAACTACTCCACCTGTCCCACCGTCGTGGCAGTTGCAGCACCGAAGGTAAGTTTATCTTCTCACGATTCCGAATTTGTTACAATTTTAGAGTCGAATGCTCAGTTTTACCCTTAGTTAGTTTGGATTTAGCGTTCCTTTGTTTCGATTTTGCGATTTTCTATACTATTTGTCCTTAAAAATGGTTGTTTGTGTTAGGGTTTCAACCGGTGGCTACTATGCGTCTTGTGCAGAGGCAATGGTAGAAGCCGGCGAGTGTTTAATGCAAACTCATTTTACTACAAAAGTTTCTTTTTTGCAACAAAATTATCTTGTTACTCTCGTGAGTCCATTTCGCTAACTAATTGGGTTCTCGATATCTCCTTCGTACTTTTTTGGGGTTCCTTAGTTGGGATTTAGTTTTCCCTTTTTTTTTATTTTGCAATTTTGTATACTATTAGTCTTTCAATTAGATTGTCTGGGTTTAGGGTTTCAATCATTGGCTATCATACGCCTTGCGCATAGATAATGGCAGTAGTTGTCGAGTTTGTATTGTAATCTCATTTTGCTGCAACAATTGTTTCTTTGCAACAAAAATATTTTATGACTGACGTAAACCCAATTTTTTTTTGCATTTTGCTATTTTTTGCTGATAAGTAAACGTTTTGGCGTTTAAAAAGTTTGTTTACCATTTCTTGTAAGCCGCTCATGCTCTTGATGTTAATAAGGCCTGACATCTAGTGAACTATGTGTTTCAAGTTTTTGTTATGGCTCCAAGCAAACTCCCATCCCGGATTATTGTTGATAATCAGTTTTCAGGGGGCAAGAGGGTGAATGTCTACCAAAGAAAAACCTTGGTGCAGTCACTTCTTCTAGCGTTGACACCTGAGGAGAAGGACTTCTTGTATGCAAGCCAGTTGAGAGACTTAGTAGACGTGGCGTCTAAGCCTGCCTGGTCTGCTAGCTTTGTGGTTCATCTTCTCAGCAGACAGCTTAACATCAAGAAGAAGAAAGAGATTTGAGTTGTTTTTGCGGGTGCTCCCATTTGTTTTTCCATGTGGGAGTTTAAGATTTTGAGTGGGCTTTGTTGTGGCAAATTTCCCAAGCGCTCCAAGAAGAAACAGAAGAGTAGTTATTTGTCCAGTGACCCACCGTATTACACCACTTTATTTGGATGTGCAGAATCAGTCACGGTGAAACGTGCAATCATGCTACTTAAGAAGAACATCGTCACTAACTGAGAGCGAAGGCTGCGTCTAGCTGCTCTTGTAATTGTCGATGGATTGCTCCTTCCCACATCTCATGCTGCAAAAATCAGCATATCGCATGCAGAGACGGCTGAGAATCTAGACTTGTTCATGTCGTACCCGTGGGGCAGGGCCTCGTTTGACATGTTCATGGTATCTATTAGGGAACAGGACATTGCACAACTTGCATCCAGGAGTTATGCGGTTCAGGGATTTATTCACGCGCTTCAATATGTTGTCATCCAAGCAGTTCCATCCATCAAAGACGATCCGACATCATCATCTGCTCCAATAATATTGGAGTCATCTTCTGAGTTTGACGAGGATAGCGAGAGCGAGGGAGGTGTACAACAACCTCGGTTTAGGCTGGCTAACGCTCAGAATATTAATCGCGAGTGTCAGGTATGTAAAAATGTAAGCAGTTAGTAATATGCAAAGGTATGTAAAAATAGCAGTTAGTAATATGCAAAAACAATTGAATCATGCAATTAGTTTGCATTATAGGCAAACACTCTACATTTGCAGACATATATACGAGTCACAAAATCCTTTGTTGTAAATGCAGCAAGGAGTTATGCAAAAAATGGTAACAGATGATAATTCTTTATGTTACTGAAAAAATATATAATTCATGCAATTATTTTTTTTATTTGCAAATAATCTTCATTTGCAGTCACATATACGGAGCAGAAAGTCATTTGTTGCACATCTAGCACGTTATGCAAATAAAAGTTTTGGATGTAATTATTTATGTTAGGTGCAAAATATCTTTTTACATGAAAACTTGTTTACTTTCACATATATTCTATTTTCGTAAGATCTAAGGCTATCTTCAATGCTTTATAGGTCGACGTTCAGTCCATTATATCCCCTCAAGCTCAGCCACCGGAGGAAGAAGACTTGTCCTGGTCTGATGAAGAAGGCGACCCAAAGGTTGATCACATGGTGAAGATGATCTAGGATGGTGTGAAGGTTATGAGTTCAATGTTCACTGGCGGCTGCAATCCGGACAACGTTTCTCTGCCTAAGAAGGGAAAGAAAGGAGCAAAGGCCCCTACTAAGAAAGCATGTGGTACATCTCCTTCTTCTCGGCTGACCAGACAGTCTGCGCATCACACAGATGCAGGATCATCGCATGTATGCATCGATGGTGATGGAATCAGGGACATCTTATCTAACCTGCTTTACACCAAGTTTTGTGGTTTTGATGATCGTGTGCTTGTCGGTGTCTCTGCCATTATTAAGTCTGCTCATGGGGTGGACAACAATCATAAATCTCATCAACCCCGCGCCCCAACCAACGAGCCGATGTCCTCACCTCGACAGGATGACTTTTTCCCAGACCATTTCCAGCAGGAGGAAGGTGTTCGCAATGTGAGTAATTTTCAGCAATTACTATTTTTTGCAGATTATATATGTTCATATGTAATGCTATATTTTTTATATATCCATTTTTGTATATTCCCCCACTTCAATAGGAACCCACACCGGAACCAAGCTACATGGACGCCAATCGAACAGAAGGGACTACAGTCAACAACTTTAACAATGTGACAAATCTTCCCCCGTTAAATAAGCATATGTGTTTTGGTGGGATTTCTGATGAAATGACTCTTCTGCCACATTTTCATTTTGAAAAGGATTGAACTATATTTGGCCCAACCTCAAGAGAGCTGGATCCGGAGACATGTCATGACACTAATGAGGGCCACGTATGTGCCCTTGTCCCTCCATCTGGATCTCATCAGGATGCAATGTACACTGTACGTCACTTCCAACATGTGTGTTGCATTTACTTAGTTAGCACACCCCCCAAACCCTTTATTTTTTATATGCACGAAGGTACTACCCAAAGCAGCCCTTTGGAGCCTTGACAGAGGCGGGAGATGCTCGTGAGCCCACCAAAACTGTAAGTAAATATACTATTTATGTTTTTCTCATACACACATATACCCACACATTATTATTTATAACACATATTGCGTTTTGCGTAATCCTATAACTCTACGTATTTTGCAGGAAAAAGCACACCACCTGGGACACGATTCTGAATCCCCAATGGACGTGGTAGATGATATTGCTGTCTTTCAAAATGTGAGTCATGCTTTTCCCAGACAAGTACTTAGTTTATCGTTCTGTGTATTGTAATTATTTTCACTCAAAATCTGGGCCGATGCAAATATATCCAGCAGGCAGAGGCAACGGCTGATGAAAGAGTCACCCCTGAAACTTCGAAGCCGCCCACTCCCATAACTGTGAGTTATGTAGTCTCCTTTTCAACAGCTATTATTTTATTTTGTAAATTCCTGTATTTTGTGGAGCTACTTGTATTTTTTGCATCTACTTTTATTTTTTTGCATCTACTTTTAATTTTTGCATCTACTTTTATTTTTGCATCTACATGTTCTTTTTGCAACTACCAATTTTTTTGCAATAAATTCTTACTATCCTCTTAATTTGTGTCCTTACATTACAGTCTCGTCCGACCACCGAGGACTTTAATGATCAAGAAATAGATGTAGGCGTTTAATCTGATTGTCCATCGTTCCTTGTTGAGCCATAANTGTGGGTTGTGACCCACCCCCGCCACTCCCCAAACCTCCGACAAGTGGGACTTCGACAAAACCTGTGCAAACTGCTGAGCAGCATCCAACTGAAGAGGTACATATATTTGCTTTCCATCTGCGAACAAACTGATTTTTTTTCTCCTCATTAACTGGTATACAATTGACTAGATTGGCAGTGGAAGTCCAATGCGCACTCCATCACCCGCGCAGATACATCGGCAATGTTTACTTTCACCATTCTCTAATAATAAATACTCGTCGACTTTGGCTGCTATTGTACCAGGGATCATCCATCTATTTCTCCGAACCATTATTTTCCCTAGGACTAACCCCATAGTCGCAGGTTAGCAAGGATCCTCAACACCGCAAGCACGATGAACCCTGCTCCTATGAAAGAACAAATGTCACATACTGAGAACTGATTAAATTATTGTTAAATTTGCTTGTGACATCTAACGTTCCCGCGTAATGACCCCAGGCTAGTAGCAACAAATCGCACGCCACCGCCAGTGATAAAGGCCATACAGAGAGCCCAACACTTGCAGCAATGATGGAACAGGTACTTATATTGTCAAAGTGGGTTTAGGTCTAAGTTACTCTTCCTATCATTTACACATCCCTGTGATTCTATATCCAATATTGGTCTCGTAAACGGCGTGCTCGTTCACATTCGCCAAAGGAAGCAGAAGTAGATGCCCCCATGGTAATCCCCCACCCTTAAATTGCCTTATATATTTATTACACTCGTAATTCTTAAATTTTTCTAGGTTCGTCCCAAACGTGTGGAGCACACCCCTAAGAGAAAAAAAAAATATCCTTAAACCAAAAGAGAAAGCCATCAAGCATAAGGTATCCTGTGATCATATGTGAATTCATTGGTAACTTTTGTTTTGGTGTAAAAATAACATATAACTACAAATTTTAAATATTTCAGCAAACCACTGTTGAACACGAAGAGATACCTCAGCATCTGAAGGCACCTAAAACTGGAGACCTTGCGCCAATCTGGTCTCTCCCGACACCAGACATCTTCAGGAAAATCAAGAAGGCTTGTACAATATCATCTAGATTAGATGCTCCCTTCCATTTCGATTCTAAGACCAAGATCTTAATTGGACACCATCACCTTCAATCACATTGGCCGATGTAAATTTTGAGAATGAGCGTTTTGCAAGATCGATTGAGAGTGTGAAGAATAACAGGTTTGCATGCTTTACACTGTTTATTATTTCTTATTTTTCTTTAACGGGATTGAATGCTATAGATGACGTGGTATTGTGGTGCACTCGTTCAGGGGTGTTTTCTTGGAGTCATCCACATATCTTACCGCAACCCAGATAATCGATGTCGTTAACAGGGAGAAGGCAATGTCAGCCAAGGTCTTGTATGCTCTTCTTATTTTCATCAGGGATTTTATCAAGAGGGGAGCTAAGGAAGGTCCGGTGTTAGACTTAGATGATTCCAACATCATAGCAACGCTCTCCCGCTTATTCGCAGCATTTTTGTTAGACATAGAAGCCCAGCCGTACCAGCTCGGTAAGATGTTGACTGATGCCTTTAGTGGCAGGTTTGTAGCTGGCAGGGTCGAACTGTTCTCATTCTCGGAGTCCATCTATGCTCCTTTTGAATTTGACAGGAATCATTGGGTTGTCTTGTGTATCCATACTGCTTTTGGGACTATTGATGTACTCGACTCGAATGTCAAGCTAAGATCTAATATGGCTATTGAGCGCGACCTGCAGCCCATTGCAATAATGATGCCCCAACTTCTCATCCAAGCCGGCTGTCCCGCTGCGATTGTACGTTTTCAACCTATTTTGCATTTTACTTCTGTAATTGCAGTTATATTAACTATTTGCAATGTCATCACACAAGACCCTTCTTCACCATTTGTTATCAACCGTCCCCATGGTATTTCTCAAGTTGCCCACATGTTCGACTCTGGGATCATGGTTCCTCTTCTGATCAACAGGCATATCCTGGGGGTGTTGATGCTTGTTCGAGCATAGAGATGGATCACTTGGACTTCCAAATCAAGAAATTGTTTTCTGTCTTTTTACAAGACAACATGTGACCACATACTCAATTTGCATTTTTCTTCTCATGTACCTTGCATCCTCATTCCCGTTTTCAGACTAATAGGCTTTCGTATTTGCGTTTTTAAACTACAATGTCCATCACAACTAAACTTTTGTTTAGAATCACTTAATCTATATTAAGAAACAATTTGCATTTTGAATCAGAAAACATTTCGAGTCAGCGCTGAAAACTGTTTTAGACTCACTGTCCTAGTCAAGTCCTTCTATTTTTTTAGATAACGCATGTATTTGCGGTAAACAAAATTGGCATTCCATTAGCCAGTCTCCCGCAAGGTCATTCATGCTACAAAAAAGTATAGTGAAAACCAAAATCCGGGATTGCACACAACCCAAAAGTTAACAGCATTTTATCGAATACTGTCAATTCACCTATTATATATTTTGTAGCAAACAAACCAATTTGCCACTAAGCAACATGAAGTCAAGGAATGCGGCCAATGGACACAAAACCTATATTGACCGCCCTATATTTTACATATAAAGCATCATTTTGCAGTAAATAAAATATTTTACAAACTAAGTAATTGCCATTGGTCATCTTATAAATTCATTGCTCAAATTATACATCTTGCAGCAAACTAATTAATTGGCAATGTCCATCACAATTAAGCTTTTGTAAACTACATGTCCATCTTATAATTGCGTTTGTAAACTATACTGTCTATCACAATTAAGCTTTTGTAAACTACATGTCCATATTATAATTGCGTTTGTAAACTACAATGTCCATCACAATTAAGCTTTTGTAAACCACATGTCCATCTTATACTTGTGTTTGTAAACTACAATGTCTATCGCAATTAAGCTTTTGTTTAGAATCACTTAATCTCCACTAAGAATTTCGAGTCAGCCCTGAAATGCGACCATTTTGCCACTAAGCAACATGGAGTCGAGGAATGCGACCAATGGACACAAAACCTATATTGAGCAACCTATATATTACATATAACGCATCATTTTGTAGTAAATAAAATATTTTGCAAACTAATTAATTGGCATCAGTCATCTTATAATTTCATTGCTCCAATTATACATCTTACACAAATAATTAAGGATAAAAACGCTATATTAACAGACTTAGCCAACACTCATTACCCAAGAATGCAATTTAAATATTTATGTGGAGGATAAAAAATTTATGTTACATCATTACGTACATTAATACTGCAGGATGCAAACATAAATTTTTGTAGAGATTAGATTATATTTTACATATCTCATACAACCTCCTTCTGCCAAATAGAAATGAGATTTGATTATATTTCACATAACCCATACTGTCCTATGGCCATATGTACAATATGGCTATCGCTTATCTTGCCAAAAGTCTTCCTCTCACTTTGTCCAACCCATCAGACCCCCTACAAAATTGAAATGACACACACATTTTTTCTGTTATTTTGGCGTTATAGACTATTTTATATACCACATCAAGGGTTATACTCACAGCTGGGAGAAGCCTGCAGGTCGATCAGTTGTGTCCTAGGTTATGACAACATCCACACTTCTTCCTAGATGCTGTCTGTTGAAACTTACGCTATTAGATGATTGTGAAGTTACCATCAATATACAATAACAAGTTAACCTACTTTGTACTCGCCAATTGACAAGTGACAACATTTCTTTGGCCTCCCAGGGGGCGCCTCACACAGGGTGGTCCAATTTGTTCCCTAGCGTTCACCATTGGCGTCGAACCACCTATGTTCGGGACATGCATGATTATACCTTGTAAGACAAGCATAGCTATTGAATGTTGTGATGAACTTCAATCAATGATTGAACTCTAGTTCCAACATGTACAGCAACAGCTATAGCATGCGTGCAAGGAATGGTCAGCAATTAGAATTCTTTGCATGTACACGTCTCTCCTTGAGGCTAACATAGTAAGCGGTCTCATCTACATCTCTGACCTACCATTTCATGAGCAGAAAATAAAGACAATTGCCAAGCATTTATAGACAGCAGACAGAGATAGCCCGGGCATGCATTCATACATGTTTTGTTTGTGGATATTTTAAATATATGCAGTACAAAAGATATTTACAAATATTCTTATCAGTTGCAGATACTAGTAATATATGCAGGAACTAGTTATTTTTTCAGATATACTTACCTCATACAGCTGCTCTTGCAACTTTGTTACTCTAAACCCTGCACCCTTTTCATATTTCAGCAAAATCATGTCATGGATCTTGGGAGGAAACATTAGCTCAGCTGAGTCTGCAGCCTCACGTCTGATGCTAAACCACATTACCAAGGTTGTTCTTATCGACTCCAAGATTGAGATAACTGGATAATCCCTAGCAACAGAGAGGATATTGTTCAACAACTCCGCAATGTTGCCAGTCATTATGTTGACCTATTCCTTGTGCAGCAAACCCTAGTCTAATGCTCGAACCCAATTTTTACTAGGTATTCGGTGCAATGTGGGCTTATGTATTGAATTTCTTCAAAGGTTTTCTGGAACTTTTCCCTGCGGTACGCTTTTGCTGCAGATGTAACGAGGTAGTCCAAGTGCTTATTTTTGAATGTTGCAAGCACATTGCGGACCAAATGCACAACGCAAGCGCCATGGTAAGCTAGCGGATACACCTACACATGATAAGGTCACACCAATGTCATTGTAAGAACTAATGTCAAATGTAAAATTATCTCATTTTAAGTGGAAGCCGAACTTCTTCACCTTTGTTATGCTAGCATAGATGGAAGAGTGCTGGCCCGACACAATGTACAAATCATGCCCGTCTAGAATAATCTGTTTGAGTTTCTCCAAGAACCAAGTCCATGCATGGTCATTCTTGCTATTCACGATGCCAAATGCTATGGGGAATATTTGGTAATTTGCGCCCTAGGCGCTAGCAACAAGTAAGCATCCACCGTACTGTCCATGGAGATGTGTCCCATTAATTACAATGACCTTTCTCATATAGGCAACCCCGGCAACAGATGCATGCAGTGAATAGAACAGATACCTAAACCGTTCTTGCCCATGATCATCCATTACTGTTTGTCCAAAGACACAACAGAGCCTGGGTTAGTCTCCAGCAATAGCTTGAAATAAGCCAGCAGCAGCCCATAGCTACCCTTTGTCGAACCCAGTGCACTATCTATCATAATCTCACGGGCCCGCCATGCTTTCCAGTAGATGATATGTAATCTAAATTCCTTTCTTAGCTGCAAAAAAAAATCATATTATTTAATGTTTTTCCTGCAAAATTAATGTTTATCTGTAAATTTTCAGTTTCAGCCAGATCAACAAAACCTACATCTCGCCTTACTTCACTTGCACATGGTCCACGCCTAAAGCCAGCGTACTTGCTCTTTATCAACTCCCCAATCATAGTGGTCGAAGCTTGCTTATGGAAATCGCAACGCTCAGCAATGGTGCAAGTATGGAACTGGGATAGTATGCGGATGACAAAACAATATGTCCATGCATTCTGGTCGCATATATCATCCATGGACATGTAGCCCCAACACACCTGACGCTAATCATTCGTGGGCTAGACCTATCATAGAAGAAGTGAAACTTATTCTTAATTGCATGGATTTCCAGCTTGGTTTTGCGATCCTCCTTATCGCTAAACACCCATCCTTCAAATATCTCAACTCCTTCGTAATCAATGTCTCTCATAGCACTTTGCATTTTATCTGTCCAAAAAATTTTTTGCACATAAATTATCACATAGCAATAAACGTAAATGTTAACGTCAACAACTAGTTTATCAAATGTAATTGATGTAGATATATTACTCACAACCTTCTATTCCGACATCTTCATCAGGGTTATCAAAATATAGCGGGGCATCTCGTGCTGGAAGATAATTTGGGACTGAGCGCTCATTCACTACATCTACATCCGGAACCAAGACTTCTGTTGGCTCCCCTATCTCTATGGCTCCACCAAAGGAGCTTAGTCCGATCTGACCCTCATCTGTGCCTGCAAAGAATATGTGGGTTAGACTCACTATTTTGCATAAATTATAATTCTTTATATTCTCTACTTATTTTTTGCAGCAAACGCGCCAATTTGTGTTTTCACCCATCAAATGTAGGCTGTCATCGTCACCTTCATCAGAGTCTGTCAAATTAAGATCAAATGAGTCAGAATCATCATCACTTATCAATGTGATCGATTCCATTCTAAGAGTTCCTGAATCAGCCTGTATGTTTAGATCAACACTAATCCCTCCCTCTTGTGTTACCCCTACCAACAACCATTGTTTTACTTCTGACAAAGGCGTCCCACAGTTCGTTAGCATCCGTTCCAGTTCATAGTCCGCCGCTACGTATATCATGCGTGTTTGGAGGTCCACCCCCAACCCTCTCAACGGCCTGCCATTTTCCCTTGTCCCTCAGTATACCTTGCTCTTTCAAACAACACGCAATCCCAATTTTTATCAGCAACTTATTATTTTGACATGGAATAAAACTTTTTCGCAGTAAATCTTATCATACCACCACATGGTCCTCCTACTGCAATGATAGAGTTGTCCCCTTGGGTCGGCAATACAACAACTGACAATTAAACACCCAGTAACCCTGTTAGTTACGTTCTATTAGTCAATGACGCGTGGATATTTACTCACTCTTACCATCGTTGTTTCCCATTGGCACATCACTACTTGTGCTACGGGCTCCAATTAGATCTGTGATAACCAATATCTTAGTCACCAAGAGGTAAAGTTTCATCTAACATAGATACTCCTATGTTGTGCACATACCAACCATTTGTTGTACAGAATTGGGCCGTGTTGGCTGTGTTGACACCACAATATCTACCAATAATTTTTTTTATTAGTAACCCATATTTGCGCCAAACAATATGAAACTAATTCGAAGAGTATCACAAGAGAAATTACCCCTACTGTTGGTGCCTGATCTCGTTCCACCCCCGTCTAGATTTCCGGTTTGCTGCAACCCTACGATGCACAACAACAACTCTGAGTATCTACTACTAATAGCCATAGTGCTCAGTTATGTACATTAAGTTACTATTAGTTGTACCTGTAGTGCTTGATGTTGCAACCCACAGTCCTGTCTGTTGTGCGCTTGTCCCTTCAGTCTAATGTCTGCATTATTTAACTCATTTGTTATCCCGTTTGTAGCTAATTATCATTATATCTGCAAACTGCATAGGTCTACAGCAATTTACAGCATTTGTTGTAAAGATCTTTCTAATCATATAAGGGTCCTAATATTACCGTCCCTGCTCACAACTCCATCAGCAATTACCTGTACATTAGGGTCACTAACTTGTGCCCGAACTGTAGCCATTAGCGGTAAAGTTTCTATCTCCCCCCTGATGGCCATGTATGCATTGAAATCCTCGTCCAATCTGATGTATGATGGAGAAAATTGTCTCCAAGTCGGACCCAACACACATTCTAGCCATTGGTAACTGACTTCTATATGTTGGTTCTCCTTAACACCCATCACGTACATCAGTTTGGTCAGAAATCGAGCAAACTCGTCCCCTTCCTTGACCTCAATGGTTGCAATTAGATCCTTCCAAGTCTCAGCGAAGACGTAGTTTCCATCCGGGTCTAGCCTCTACTCACCATGGTGAACCTTTACATTAGTGGACATATTCAAAGATTTTCAGCAAAACACAACATCTCAACAGTCAGATCTGTGCTTTTTTCCCGCAACTCTCAAAGATTGCAAAGAACTTTGGTATATCTTTATGCTCTGAATGAATGATGTGGCAGCTATTATTAACTACATAAAGTAGGGTTTTTGAACAATGTTATCTATGTGGTAAATCATCAAGTATAAGCAAATAATTGTGCAATAGTAAACGCCAAGCAACATACAAAGCTTTGTTTCTCTTTATTTAGACAAGTTTTATCTCTCCTTATAAAGATAAAGACAAACTTTTAGTCGAGATTTGAAAACGACATGGTGTGGGTAAAGTACAAGCTCTTATGTCCCCACGTGAAAGGCAAATTATTGATGCAAAGGAACAAAGAGATCTTACCTACCTCAAAATTTCTCTCCCCAACACATTGAAGGCGGTTTGTTTGCAGTAATAACAGAGTTTAGAGTTATCGTCTCCAATGGAAGCTTTGCAATCTATTAATGGCGTTAATAAAGACAGTGGGCAAATATAATATTATTTTTCGGCTAGATATTTTCATTACAGCTCCCTTTGCAACAATTTGTACCATTAGATGCAATTATGTGGCCACAATTGTTTCTTCAACACCACAAGAAGATCCTTCTGTATCTCTGCATTTATTACTCTTCTTTTCATTTCAGAGCAAGGTTATCTCTGTGGGCCACCTGTAATTATACGTGGGCAAGCCAAATTTTGTGCAGATTACTTTCTCAAGGGCGCAATTGTATATGCACCCATATGGCCTACTGCCATTTGTCAAATTATAATAATGATATGATAGATTCTCAATTAGTTTGTGTATTTATGTTATTGAATAAATTCTCCGATAAATATATGGTTATCATCTTTTTAAAACGAGAACCAAAAATTTGACCGGAATTGTACACAAAAACTAAATGCCCAAAGACGTAGTATTTACTAAAAGTTTTAACTTCTCTAACAGCTTTTTTATGGCTATCGATTTGCTTTTTCACTTAGTTTCAAAAAAATATTTTCATCTTTTTAGCTTGAGTACGTATTTTCATTAATTTGTTTGCTTCTTCTTGCTTCATGGCTATTTTATTTAATCATTCTACTTCTTGCTCCTTAAATTGTTTAAATTTATTCTATTATTCATTGACCACTTCTAAAGTTGTTCTCTTACCCTTTTTTTACCCTTCATTTTAGCTGCATCCCTCCCCATTAGGCGAACATTAGAACCTACAGCGTTGAAATCATTTGCATCACTCTCACGGGATCTCTTACATCCACTACTTTTTGATCTAGTATTTCCTCCTACATGACTACCATAACGTGAATAATCACGAATAGCATATCATTCTGACATTAAATTGAAACAAACACTCCCACAACATGAATATAATTCATGTATCTTTGCTAATACATCATTCTCTGGCCACCCAAATTTAACATTATCAAAAGCTCCATTTGCTGAGTATTTTGTTCATTAAGTTTAAATGATTTGTGAACAAAAATCAATCATACGAAGGTATAAATGAGCAATGCTCATAACAATTTTTAGTAATTTTGCCCTAATATATTTGCTTTTTTTGGTTTAAACTAACAATTGTGTTAGTTCCATATTCAATCCACCCACTAAGTAGAACCAAGTTTTGATCAGTGGTACATTTGGGGATTTTTTGTGCGTAGGAGTTTATTTTTCCATAGTTGGACTTGTCATATTTTCACCGTTTTCATTTAGACTATACTCATTTGCACCACTCATACCACCAAAAGCTATTTGTGTTGAAAGTTCTCAAATTATGTTGTTTGGGATGAATGTGACATAAGTGATCCTTAATATGAATATGGATAATAATTTGGAAAAGTTGACGGCATGGTAAAATATTGTGCAAATCCATATTTTGGTATATTTTGGGTGTATGGTTCATTCGAATACTTAGTTGGAAATGAGTAATTGTTGGGACTTGAGTAGTGAAAATTTAGGTTATAAGAATTTTGGATATTAAAAGGATTATTGTTGGGATCCATACTAATAAAAATATGTTTTAAAATACAGAATTTTTGGAATATAGTAGAAGAGTTATAGGAAAAAGACTTTTTTAGGTGTTTAAATTACATGAAACAAGTCTCTGTATATAGAGAATAAAAATATGAATTTTGGTATAATTTTTTAAGAAAATAATATGAACAATAAGATTTTAATTCAAAAAATTTGGATTTAAAAATGTTAAGAATCAAAATACCAATTTAAGTTTGTTACATGTCTCTCACATATCTTAGCAATCTCTTTTCTCTCTTTTATTGTCATTTTATCTTCTTCTTTTTTAAATACATTTAACAATGTGAAGAATCAATTGCTAAGAAATTGATTCAACAACACCATTGTTAATGGTTTAAGAAATACAATTAACCATAAACATAACATATAAATTAAAAATATTGGATACAGTAAAGATACTTATTTCTTGTCAATGGGAAGGATAACACAATGAGTCTATATTGTCCATCAAATATTCTCCATTTTCATTACAAAAACATAGCTTTTATAAGTAGTGAAATGATATTATAACGACCTAGAATAAGCTCAGTATTGATGAGAGTGAAACTTTAGTCATTTTAGAAACCATCAAGCGAACAAAAATATGAGAAATTGGATCTCAAAGATGGTATGATTTGACAGTTTTGTGTACATGGAAAATGTTTGAATAAACTTAAGTTAGATAAAAGTTTTTTTTCCTTTTTTTTGGTATCAAATGTAAGATCTTAAATTCATACCGTCAGGCCCGGTCTTGGACATAAGCCTATTAAGCATGTGCTTTGGAAAGCAAAATATTCAAGAAGATTTATGGCATCAATTTCCTAAATATTTTAGTAGTATAGTGGTGAAATGTACCTAAATTCTGGTCTCATGTCTCATGTTCCTTGAGTCTTATTCTTTTTTTATTTTTTTTTAAGTGATCCATTTTTTTTGTTAAATTGTTCTTCTATTTGTCGGATCACAGCAACAATATTATTAAAAAGTCTTTTCAATTTTTTTCAGATTCTTCTACTCTCTTACCTTTAATCTCCAACAATTTTTTCTCTACTTTTAATCTTTAATCTTTTCGCTTTCTTTTTTCTTTGCCAAGTTTTTCATTACATCAAACTTCAAATCCTACAATATTCTAAACCAGAAAGTATAATTCTGAAACTTCTCTTTGCCTAATTTGCTTTCCTTTTCTTTTTTTTTGTTTTCCTTAAACGTTGAAAGTTAAAACTATGTGACCATGATTTTCGTTTATTATAAGAATTTAAAAAATGATTATACATTATATTTAGGGTTCAATCTCATTGAATTTATTGGGGAGTCTTTTTATTTTCTTCATGTCTCAAGAGAGATTGAATGGCCTGTTAATAATATATGTTTAACACGATTTAATAGAGAAGTTTGATTATCCAAAATTGACAAATGAGTCTGTATAAAAGAAAGCAAGAATTATATTTCATTGAATCATTTGATATTGTCATGACTTTAGTCTAATTAAAAGAACAAAAACAGGACATTAATTTTGAAATTTCTTTAGGCATCATTTTATATAGGTCCGACACTGATATTGTTTTTAAATTTTAGACAGAATACAAAGACAATGAGTGGTTGAAAGCAAAATGAGAATACATTAGGAGATCTTATATCAAAAGGAGATCCATTGTTATTTTTGTATTATGATGAGATTTGTTGTATTAATATATCAATGAAAGAATGTGCTCTCATTTATTAGAAAATGAGATGTTGAAATCGTCGGACTCCAAACAAACATTACATTACATATTAATAGGTAAAGATTAATTCTTTTTTTCATTACAAGCCAAAAGTTATGGATTGTTTGGTCAGAAAAGTTAAAGATTACTGACAGGAAAATATTATTACAGCAGAAAATAACTATGACATATCATTAAAGTGAAACTCACAAAACACACATATATTATTATTTCATTTATTTAGAGTAGCAACAAACACGAATAAATATAGTAGAAAACGAAAAGTATAAATTATTAAAATACAATGACAAAACACAAACATGCATTATTGAAGACAATGACAAAACACATACATACGTATATTTTTAAAGACAATAAAAAACAAATACTCATTGTTAAGTAGAAATGACAAACAACATTGTTGAAAATATCAATATACTTGACAACAATTAATTGCCAAATAGATCATTGCTTAGCTCCTCCCGCAGCTCTTTTTTGTGGTCATCCAGATGTTCTTTTTCACTTAACTTCAAAAATATGTTCATCGTCTTAGCTTGAGTCTATTCTTTCAATAATTCATTTGCCTCTTCTTGTTTCATGGCTATTTTGTCTAATCATTCTAACTCTAGCTCCTTGAATTGTTCAAATTCATTAAATTCTTTGTGTCCACTTCCAAAGCTTCGTTCTTGCCTTTCTTTTTACCATTCTTTTTAGATGCATCCCTCCCCATTGTACGAGCACTAGAACCTACATAGTTGGAATCACTTGTATTACTCTCACAAAATCTGTTAGATCCACTACTTTTAGATCTAGTATTTCCTCCAACTTGATTATTATAACATGGTTGATCAGAAATAGTATATCATTCTAACATTAAATTGAAACAAACAGTCATACAACTTTAATATAATTCATACGCTTTTGCCAATACATCATTCTCTAACCACCCACTTAGTTGTTGACATTTAGCGTTATAATAAACTTCAATCCATTTGTCCAATATTTTTGTTTCATGTAGTTAAAATGATTTATGCACAAAAATCCATTATTCGGAGGTTGCAATGAGCAACACTCATTACAGTTTTCAGCAATTTTACCCTAATATACATTTGTTTGTTTCTTCCAACAACACTTTCTGTTCCATATAATACATAACCTGAGTACCACCAAATTTTGTTCTGTGGTCCATTTGGAACTTATTTTGTGAGTATAATTTGATTTTTCTATAGTTGGAGCGGTCACATTTGCACCACTAATACCACCGACAATCATTTTTGTTGAAATTTCTAGAAATTTTGTTGCTTGGAATGAATGTGACACCATTGATCCATAATATGGATATGGCTGATAATTTGGAATAGCTAACGGCATGGTAAATTTTGCAAATCCATAATTTGGTATATATTGGAGTGTGGTTGATTCAAATAATGATTTGGAAATGAGTAATTGTTAGGATTTGAATAGTGAAAAGGATAGTTACTAGAATTTTGGGTATTGAAAGGCATTGTGAGATCCATACTAATAAAAATATGTTTAAAGTAAGAATTGCCACATATCTCTCATTATTTCTCACATATCTCGACAATCTCTTTTCTCTCTTTTATTGTCATTTTTAAAAAATGTATTCAACACCCAACATTGCCAAATCACTTTTTCATTTATTCAACTCTTGAAAAATTGATTTAACAACATCATTATAAATGGTCTTAAGGCTATATACAATGGTTATTCTATTTAATATCCTCATTTTTCTTTTTTAACATTTTCACATCATCTTTTCTCTCTTTCACCTAATCATTCAACACCCTTTCACTTTTTATAGGGTCGACAATTTGAATCCCCCTCGGAAGTATTATATAGCACCAAAACTACACGAACTATGAGCCTCTATTAAGTTCTCATTCTACAAAAGTTGAAAACTAATTTTCTCTCAACAGAAGTTAAATTTCAATTTCCCTTCAATGTTAGTTTGTTCGGTTGAACCATTTCTATTCCAAAACCAAACAATCTTATGTGAGAGTAAATCGTTTTGGTAATCCAAAATACCCGTTTTCCTTTCCCCCAAATTGAAAATGATGAACCCTAATTTTGCAATTTTCATAATTTCACAAATTCCATAATTAAAATCCAACCCATTTTTGTTACCCCAGAATCGTATCTTTGGAATTCATCATTGTCAAAGGTTAAATCTAAGCATAAAATCATGAGCAATAATCTATTGCGTAATAAGAAATACACATCGAAAGTGAAAGCCTTTGTTTAGATTTTGGCTTAAAGAAGCTTTGTCAAAAGTGTTGTTTAGTCTGAAAGAATTCGGCCAATCACTATAGTGGTTATAGACATAACAGAGCATGATTGAGAAGAAGAAACAAATGTTGTGTTGTCATGTTATGTTGCTCTCTTAAAAAACCTCACAAAAAGAGGTTGGATATAAAAAGAAATGGAGCATAATATACAAAAAAATGGATTAAAAGAGTTTTGCATTTGGATTTTGACATTTGGGAAGATAAACAAGAGGTTAGATATTGAGAAATTTTTGTAATCGTGCAGTTAGGATTCATGAAAAAAAAAATTTGAGGATTTTTTTGTCTTTTTTCAAATCAGGTTGGCAATAATTTACAAATGAAATTGGTTTAAAACATGGTTTTGATTAATGAAATCGGGTTTAATTCATAATTATGGTATAATTAGTGTGGTTTTGGTTAAGTGGTATACAGTAAACCAATGTCAATATGATTTGATGGAGAAATTGGTATTCAACTGTTAGAGAGGAGAAAATTGAAATTTAACTTCTATTGAGGGCAGTCTCGTGGTTAATAGTCACCTATCTATTTTGGTACCGGGAAACTATCTCCTGCGGTTTGGAGAGGACTCATCAAATTAGTTTT
This sequence comes from Lepidium aucheri, assembly GCA_900406435.1. Classification (NCBI taxonomy): domain Eukaryota; kingdom Viridiplantae; phylum Streptophyta; class Magnoliopsida; order Brassicales; family Brassicaceae; genus Lepidium; species Lepidium aucheri. Next base: position 14,151 of record OVBA01002668.1, on the reverse strand, counting down.
CAATCCTTTTAGAGGGAGAGATTAAAAGAATTCCATAGTTTGTGTAGTTCTGGTGCTATATGATACTTCCGAGGGGATTCGGATCGTCGATCCATTTGTATATCCCTTCAATAGTTTTGTTTGATAAAATTCAACACTCTACTCTACTATTTTTATTTTTATTCTTATTTCATTTATATATTATAAAGATATTAATAACAATTAATAATTAAAAATTCAATATAGATTATAAATAATTTTCTAAGTTTGAAATAATAATAGAAGGAATCAAAAATATTTTTAGTAAAATACAAAACAAATCCACAAAAAATATTGCAATACAATACATAAAATAAACACACCACTTTGTAAAACAAACACCACACCACACAACTAGAAAATGCACAAGACTTAATTGGTACGACAAACTTAACAAAAAAACAATAAAGATCTTAAAGTATATATAGAGATTTAGAAATCTTTTTAATCATGAGACTGTTCGGATCTTGTAAAATATGTTTGATTATATATGTTTGCAATTCGTGATATACATTTGAATCATGCAACTCAGGTTAAGCACACACATGATTTACAAATACAAGCAGCACCATAGTTGGGAATTATAGCGGTGTACTAGACTTACTTGCCTTAGATTGATCATAATTGGTCCAGTTTTGAAGATATATATCTCGTTCATCCTCAATAATCATATGATGCAATATGATACATGACCTCATAAGGATAGCCAAATCGGATATTAGCAGGTTCACAAATGATTATGAATCGAGCCTACAACACTTCAAATGTATGTGTGATGTCTTTCTGACATGCTCTTGATATTGTGCAATTAACTTGTCTAGTTCACTATGAGAAATTCTAATTGATTTGAAAAAAGTTGCATAAGAAGGATAAATACTATCAGCTAGGTATTATGTCTTATTATATGGACGTTGGTTCACGAAAAATTTTACTTTTTGAATATTTCCTTGCTCAACAGCATCGAACACTGGAGAACGGTCTAGAACGTTTATTTCGTTCAATGTCCCAAGACATCCAAAAATAGCATGTTAGATCCATGGATCATAAGGTGTAACTGCTTCAAAAATAACGGTGGTTGTTCTCTTATCTCCCCGAGTAAACTTACCTTCCCACGTCGTATGACATTCCATTCCTAGTATATGCAATCAATACTTCCAATCATCCCCAAAACCTCTCGCATTTCACTAACGTGTAGAATTCTTTATAAATCACCTTGAGCTGGATCTTTCAGATACCCTTTCTCATACAATTGTATTCCTTTATCAAACTTACACAAGCACTCCACTACTGTGGTACGACCTATTTTGATGTATTCATCAACATCATCGGCCAACACACAATATGCTAACATTGGCATGATTGTGGTACATTTTGCTAATAGAAATATACCTTCTTTTTTGTTGCGTCAAATTGTCGAGTGAAGTAGTTATCAAGGCTTGATAGGTCCTCTGCGATTTGAAGGAAAACAAGTTTTCGCATTTGGGATCACCGTCGAAACATTACATCGTCATATGTAGGTTGATTGGCAAAGTAGTCATCAATCAATCTTTGATTTACAGCACATGATCTCTCTTGAAGTATTTTCTCATGCTACGAGGTGCGTAGTCCTCCTCTATTTTTTACAATGCTCCCTAAACATGTTTAGAATATATTTTTCTTCAATTTCATACTGCCTCTTATAAGTTTTGATATGAAAAGGAAATTCTAATGGATCCATTAATAATTTTGTAGTATAATGAAATTTGTGGTATTGGTACATCAATGGAAAAATATGCACTCATTTATAAGAAAATGAGTGGTTTAAATCACCAACTCCAAACAGACATTACATTACATATTAATATATAAAGATTTAATGTTTTTCATTACAAGCCGAAAGTTATGGATAGTTTTGTCAAAAGTCTCAAAGATTAGCGACAAGAAAAAATTATTATAGCAGAAAAGGACTGTGACACATTATTAAAGCAGAAATTGACAAAACACACGTACATTATTATTTCATTTATTTGGAGTAAAAACAAACATGAATTATTAGAATAGAAAATGACAAACATAAATTAATAAAAGACAATGACAAAACACAGATACGCATTATTGAAGACAATGACAAGACACATACATACATTATCAAAGACAATGACAAAAAACAAACATTCATTATTAAAATAGAAATGACAAACAACATTGTTAAAAATACAAACACACTTGACAACAATTAATTGTTAAATGGATCAATGTTTAACTTCTCCAACAACTCTTTTTTGCAGTCATCGAGATGCTATTTTTCACTTAGCTTCAAAAAATATTTTCATCTTCTAAGCTTGAATTCATTTTTTTATTAATTTGTTTGGCTCTTCTTGTTTCATGGCTATTTTATCCAATAATTCTAAATATTGCTCCTTGAATTCTTTAAATTCATTTTGTTATTTGTTGACCACTTCCAAAGCTGCTATCTTACCTTTCTTTTACCCTTCTTTTTAACTACATCTCTCCCCATTGGGCGAGCATTAGAACCTACAGAGTTGGAATCATTTGCATTACTCTCACATATCTCTTACATCCACTACTTTCCGATCTAGTATTTACTCCTGCTTGACTACCATAACGTGGTTGATCATGAATAGCATGTCATTCCGACATTAAATTGAATTGAATATAATTCTTGCGCATTTGCTAATACATCATTCTCTGACCACTCACTTTGTTGTAGACGTTTAACATTATCATAAGCTCCAATCCATTTGCTCAGTATTTTGTTAATTTAGTTAAAATGATTTATGAACAAAAATAAATTACGCGAAGGTATAAATGAGCAATGCTCATTACAATATTCAACAATTTTGCCCTAATATGCTTTGCTCTTTTGCTTTCTTCCAACAATAACGTCTGTTCCATATTTAATCCACCCACTAAGTAGAACCAAATTTTGATCAGTGGTACATTTGAGGATTTCTTATGCGTAGGAGTTGATTCTTCCATAGTTGGACTTGTCACATTTTCACTGCTTTCATTTCGATTGCTCTCATTTTCACCGCTCATACCACCAAAAGCCATGTATGTTGAAAGTTCTGAAAATTATATTGTTTGGGATGAATATGACATCATTGATCCATAATATGAATATGGTTGATAATTTGGAAAAAAATTGACGGCATGGTAAAATATTGTGCAAATCCATATTTTGGTATATTTTGGGTGTGTAATTGATTTGAATATTGATTTGGAAATGAGTAATTGTTGGGACTTGAGTAGTGAAAATGATGATTATTAGAATTTAGGATATTAAAAGGATTATTGTTGGGATCTATGCTAACAAAAATATGGGTAAAAATAAGAATTTTTGGAATGTGAATAGAAAAGTTATTTGGAAACAAAAATTTTGGTGTCCAAATTACATGAAACAAGTCTCTATATATAGAGAAGAAAAAAGATGAATTTTGGTATATTTTTTTTTTAGAAAATAACATAAACGAAAATATTTTAATTTGAAAATTGTGGATAAAAAATATTAAGAATCAAAATCTATATACTAAAAGTATCTACTTGTGGCCTCCTAAACTATCAACATCATCAATCTAGAGTTCTTTTCTATGTCGCCACATCAGCATACTTAGAGCATTATTTCCATCTTTTAAGCTCTCGAAATCTTTATAACTTCTCGGCTCTCCCTTCTTTATGGCATTAGGGTTTTACTCTTCAATTCCATGACATGATTCATCTACTCTGTTTCTCTGTTATTACATTTATTTCTAGATATGTTACTCTATTTATTTTTGGTAACTTTTGGTTACTTGGTTATGTTTAAACCAACTCATTGATTCTCCTATTATTTGTACAAACTTTTTCGTTTGTGGAAATCAATCGAAAACAAACTATCTTCTCATCTTCTCTCTGTTTCTATGCTCCGTTCAACTCACCTATGATTTTGAGTTTTTGAGTGATCTTCTTTATCTTCTGATCGCTTCTCAGGCTGTAAGTCACTTGCCTTTTAACTTTCGGTAAGCTTCTAGGAGAAGTTAATCTTTACCTAATCAGTTCTAATTCAAGGACCTCTCTCTTCTGTGGCACAAAAAGGTAAGGTGGAGGTATGATTTGATTCTAAGACTTTCCATCTTTTTATTACCAAAATCTCACCATGTTAGATCTACTATTCGACATGGTGTCCTAGATTGAAGAGTTGGAGGTAAAACAAAAAGAGGAACAAATCCAAGACGGTTCATGAGTGAATAGAATCTCACTTGTCCCAAAATCCTCATTAAGATAATGGATCAGAGACTCTCGGCAATAAAGCACGGACATGCTATTGTTTAAAAGCTTATAGTCCAGGTAATCCAAATCCTCATTGTTTTATGACGCTTTTCTTTTTTGATAATTAAATATGACGTGATGGAAAAACTATGTTTTATGATAATCGAATACATGTTGAGTACTCGGGACCAGATTTTCCAAGAGCTAATAAGGAACTTTGGAAGCCAAGAGAGTCAATGGAGCTGATCAATGAATGAATTGAGGGTCAAACAAAAGGTAACTATTGTGCCTTACTACGGTACAATCTTTATATGATTGAAAACATCATTAATATGATTTGGTTTAACCTTTTTTGTAGGAGATAGATGATGGATTGAAATTCTGGTGATAGAAAGTTTGAAATATAAGGACATGCTGAATATGGCTATAAGTGAATTAGACGAAGCCATGGAAGAAGAAAAAAGACTTTAAACTTTGATGCTAAGTTTTAGCTTCCTAATGATGAAGCTGATGAGAGGAATTACATTTTGGAGGCGAGAGCATGTATACTTATTAAATATTTGCTATTTTTTGAAACGATAATTTGAATTCTTCTCATTTGCAATATTAAATTAGTTAAAAGCTCAAATGTGTCTTGTGTAACAGTGGACCGCCAACCTCCCAGATGATGATGCAACAAACACAATCAAGATGAAGCTCATGGACCAAATGATCATGTTCAGTTTTGTGAGTCTCTCAGCGATACAATACGATACGTATACAAAAGTACAAGCATATACAAATAAAACTTCAGGAAAATCGACTTAGGCAGCTGTAGAATGTGGGTATGCCAAAACTTATGATCTACCTTTGTTGACGGTCCAAATGATTATGAAAGCGGTTTTAATATTTGTATGTTTAATAATTTATAAATGATGGTTACGAACGATTACGATGCTGATATTTTTTGCAGATAAAATGTTGAATGACACTAGAAAGTCCAATAACTTGTTTCCACAAACTCTCATTTTGTGTGCTTGACACATGCTGACATCCATATATAACATTAAAGAGGTTATTACTTAGTATAAGATTGGCCGACAAACATAATTTGAGGAAACAAATGAAGGCTGATGAATAATGACAAAACAATGTTATGTAACTCTAGTGACCACCACTAAGTATTTATCATGGTTTAGATTTGGCTATATATTTATATTGTTTAAGTTTCACAATTGAGAAAGAAAATTATATTAAATAGAAGATATTATTAAAATTAAGAGATATATAATATTATACATTTATATCTAAATAAATTATGACTTAGTAAATCACCTAGTGACCAATAAAAGTTTGTCACATGTGTGTCATTCTCTCTCACATATCTTCGCAATCTATTTTCTTTCTTTTATTGTCATTGTATCTATTTTTCTTTAAATGCATTCAACAATGTGAGAATTCAATCGCTGAAAAATTGATTTACCAACACTATTGTAAATGGTTTAAGAAATACAGTTAACCATAAACATAACATATAAATTAAAAATATTGGATACAGTAAAGATACAAATTCCTTGTCAATGGGAAGGATAACACATTGAGTCTACATTGTCCATAAAAAATTCTCCATTACCATCACAAAAACATAGTTTTTATAAGTAGTGAAATGATACTATAACGACCCAAAATAAGCTCAGTATCGATGAGAATGAAACTATAGTCATCTTAGAAACCATCAAGCGAACAAAAATGTGAGAAAATGGATCTCAAAGATGGCATGATTTGACAGTTTTGTGTACATGGAAAATGTTTGAATAAACTTGAGTTATATAAAGGTTTCTTATTTTTTGGTATCAAATGCAATATCATTTATTCCAACTGTTTTCAATTTTTTGACAGAATACAGAGAAAACGAAGAATACAGAAGAAAAAAATGCTACAACAAAGACGAAAGCACAATACAACAAATTGAGGTCCGAAAAAAAAGAATAACACCAGAAGGGCAAAAAGCACCAACACACGGCTCAACAAGACTATCTCATGGAAACCAATGCCACGAGCGACCTAATCCAAGAGACAGTCCTCGTTGCTCGGACCTAGAGACATGTAGCTGTAAGGAGCAATATGCGAGACACATGAGCAAGTACAACTGAGCCCACAAACCAATTGGACAAGATCTCCACCAGGCAGACACTGTGCGCTAACTCTAAGCGGGGACACAGTCGAGACAAAACAACACCAAGAGCCCCGAACTAACACGAACCACATCTGAAACTAACCACTGCAACTCCTAAACTAGAGAGACTCTCAGTAAATTGGAGATCACCTAGAGGGAATACTACCTAGACATAGCTGTCCTCGTACTGAGACCAAGAAGGTAACAAACTAGAACATATCAGGAGAAGGAGAGAGGAAACAAAACTAGAACTCTAGCGAGAGCTACACCAATGGCGGACAAAGGCCAAGGCGACTGCAGAAAAATCTTCAACCACCAACCACACGGGTAGAAGATAGAACTATGGAACCTATATAAAACATGACGGGATGGAGAAGCACCATGGTCACCATCGCATCCAACTCCATTGGTGCATGGTAGCACAGTAGTCGTTAACTTTGTTGGCATCACCATCCTCAAGCAAGCCAGGGGAATAAAATACCGGCATTGTACTACCCACGATACTCGACAGAGTGGCAAGCAAAGGAGACACCAAGGGGTGGAAAAGCCTAGATCCAGGTGCATAAGGAGGATGCAAAAGAACGGAAGCAGAGGAGGGAGAGAAGGAGATACCCGGGTTCTCTTACTAGTGGTGGTGACGAGCACAGACCACCGACATGGGAGATCTACCTTCATAGCGAAGAAACGCAAGAGAGAAGAAGTTTTGTTGAAAAGAGAGAATATCTGTGTTTTTTAGAATAAGGAATGTTCCAAACATAACATAGGTATTTTGGAAACTTTAGTGAATTCATCATAATTATATATTAAACTTTAGTGACACAATTGCATAATCTTTAGCGAATTCACCATATTTATATGTTAAACTGAAAATTTTTTGAGTAAACTTGTCATGCAAATCAATGAAACCAGACAAGTAGTTATATACCATAAGAAGCCACAGAACTATAAATATCCTTACCCAATGGTTTTCGTTTAAGTGTCATGCATATCGATTTTTCTTGGGTAATATTATTCTATACTAGTAAGACAATTCATCCATATTTTTGAGTTTAATCTTATCAGTAATTTGTGAAACAAACAACATAGTTTTTATACAGAAAATCTATAATCTATATATTCAAAGAATATAATAACTCCGCAGTTCCTCTAAATTAAGTCCAGCTGGGTAGTCTAGTAACTTTTGGATTGGGGATGAAACTTCCATAATATGTTGTTTTCTGAATTCGAATCTCAATAAAAACAACATTTTTAGAGTTGGGAAAATTTATTTATTACCCGTATATAATTTACATGATAGAAAGGTATCCCACAAAATCATCGTAATTTTATTTTATCCTTTTTGGATCATCTTTTATCTTTAAATTATATAAATAGGACTGAAGATTGACCTAAATTACCTAAAAATCAAATTTTACAAGAACAACAACTATGCATAAGAAAGAGCCCAATGGTAAACAGAGTTGATGCTTGAGTTTCATTAATTGGTTATGTTGGTTAAAGTAAGGTTCATGAAGCCAATTTGATCAATATGGCTAACCTTAGAATTTGTTAAGGAGTTGATTATGTTATCACCCTTTAATACGATAGATACTACTTGTCTTATTTCCAATACTTTCTTTATGTACATATCACTAGAATGTTCTTCCGTCTTGTATAAATCTTTATGTAATTCTCATAGTCTATGATTAAAATTCACACTTTACATGGTATTAGACCAGGCGTAGAATCCTCACCTGCCTCCAAAATTTTTCTTCGTTTCTCTCCTTCTCTCCTTTCACTCTTTTTCATGACAACCAATGATGTTGAAGTCGTTCCCACAACTGCTCAGACGATTCTCCACCTTAACATGGTTAACGTCACCAAGCTAAACTCAAAAAATTATCTAACATGGAGTCTCCAAGTCTATGCTCTCTTCGACAATTATGGTTTAGCAGGCTTCATCGATGGATCTCATCCGCCTCCTGCTGTCATTATTGTTCAACATGACACCTCCACACCAAATCCAGCATACACCCTCTGGAAATGGTAGAATAAACAACTTTACAATAGTCTTCTAGGGTTGATCTTCACTTCCATTCAGCCGATTGTTGCGCGCTCTCTCTCTTTCTCTCTCTCTCTCTCTCTGTAGCTGACATATGGTCTTCTTTTGCAAACACCTACGTTAAACCAAGCCATGGACATCCCAAACAACTCAGACATCAGATCAAAACCTGGTGAAAAGGCACAAGAACAATTGATGAATATATGTAAGGTATCACAACCAAGTTCGATCAATTGGCGTTACTTGATAAACCAATGGATCATGAGGATCAGATTGAGTATGTACTCAATAGACTACCTGAAGAGTATAAGTCAGTCGCCAACCAGATTGAGGTTCGAGATGTTGCAACTTCCCTCGTCAAAGTTCATGAAAAGATCCTCAATCATAAGGCAAATCTTCTCACAGCCAGTCAATCTGTTGTTACTCCTATCACTGCTAACATTGCTGCTGCCAAGAATAAAAGTAATAATTCTTGTGAGTTTTCTAAATCCTAGAACAATAACAATCAACAACAGCAAAACAATAGCTATAATCGGTCACAACCACAATCTTACCAACGTCAAGATCAGCACTCCAGTCAAGATAATCGCTCCGGTCAAGGACATGGCTACCAAGCCCACTGTCAACTCTACAGTGTTCATGGGCATAGTGCCAAAAGGTGGCCTCAACTCATGGCTTATGCCATAGCTCCTCGATCTCCTTGGCAGTCGACAACAAATGTCTCTCTTGTTTCACAACCTTCACCAAATGTGTGGCTTCTTGATAGCGGTGCAACAAACCATATGACAAACGACTTCAATAATTTAGCTCTCCATCAGGCCTATAATAGTGGTGATGGTGTCACGATGGGTTATGGCTCCTCATTACCTATCACACATACTAGTTCCACTCTCTTGCTTTCTCACTTTTCACGCTTATCCTTGGCTGATGTTCTTTGTGTACCTAATATTCACCAAATCTCATATCAGTCAATAATTTGGGTAAATTAATCAAGTGTCAGTTGAATTTTTCCCTGTCTCTTTTCAGGTGAAAGATCAAGGGTCTCGTTGTTTCAAGGGAAAATGACTATGATCTGTATGAGTGGCATGTGGCATTACCCTCAAATTTTCATGCATCATCTACAATAAAACTGTCCATCAAGGAGCGGCATTGTCGCCTTGGACATCTAGCTTTTGCGATTCTCAACAATATTATTTCTCAGTCTTCTCTTCCTCATTCCAATACCAGCACCACACAGTTATCATTCCTTGACTGTGCTATTTATAAAAGTCATAAACTTCCTTTTTTCCAATTGAGTATTACCACTAAACGGCCTCTTGAAATCATATTCATAGACCTTTTGACCTCTCCAGTTACCTCAGTTGACAACTATAAATATTATGTTGTCTTTGTTGATCATTACACAAGATATTCATGGCTTTACCCACTCAAAACGAAATCCCAAGTCAAAGATGTCTTCCTACCGTTTAAGGCTCTTGTTGAGAATTGCTTCAATCACCGCATCAGAACTTTGTATTCTGACAATGAAGGAGAATTTGTTGCTCTACGGTCCACTCTCTCAAAAACAGGAATTTTCATCCTCACCTCCTCCACATACCCCTCAACACAACGACATATCAGAACAGAAGCACTGTCACATTGTTGAAACTGGGTTAGCGCTTTTCACACACGCTAACATTCCTACCAACTACTGGACTTACACTTTTGGCACAACAATTTACCTTATTACTCGCCTTCCCACTCAAGTTCTGCAGATGGATTCACCTTATCACAAGTTGTTTGGCACAACACCGAACTATGACAAGCTTCGCATCTTTGGATCCTTATGTTTCCCCTAGATCCGACCATATCAACAACACAAGCTAGAACATGTTCCCTGATTTGCATCTTCCTCGGTTACTCTCCATCACAAAGCGCCTATCTTTGCCTTTATGTCCCATCTAATCGCATTCATATCTCTACACACGTCCATTTGATGAAACCCAATTTCCCTTTAAAAACACAACTTTATCCTCCGGTTCCGCCAAAGAACCAGAACAAACACAAACCTCAACCGCTGAAACTATTCGCCCATCACAGCTCCTCATACAATCGTTGTCATCGTCGTATTCCACAACCACAGCACCAAGTGCAGTCGTTCACCAGGATCAAGCTTCAGAATTTACTCAACCACCACTATCAAAATCGTTGCTGTTATCAGGCCAACTCATTGGTCCATCGTCTTCCCCAGAACCAATACATGCTCTGGGCCACTCTAGCAAATCCAGGTGGGCTCAATTCTTGCACTAATGAGCCTAATACAGCCACATAAAACACAATTGAGCTAGCCTCGACAAATAATCAGGCCAACAATGATTTTCTTCTACCAGCAACGACTTTGGTTTTGCTTCCGCCACAATCAACATCGACAAATGCTCATCTGATGAAAACTCATCGGAAAAACAAGATACTCAAGCTAAATCCCAAATACAATCTCTCCTTGATTAAGCACAAAGAGATTCCTGATGAACCTAGGACAATTACCCAAGCGCTCAAAGACTCACGATGGTGAGCATCGCTGACTGATGAAATGGATGTATTTACTCGGAATGATACGCTTTTTCTTATTCCTCATCCATCTAATCGCAATGTCGTTGGTTGCAAATGGGTCTTCAAAAATAAATACCTACCAAATGGTAAACTTGGAAGATGCAAATCACGCTTAGTAGCTAAAGGCTTCAATCAACAATTTAGTCTTGTTATAAAATCCACTACCATTCGGATTATGTTAGATGTTTTTGTCTCAAGATCGTGGCCACTTCTTCAACTAGATGTGAACAATGCCTTTTTACGAGGCACTTTAGAAGAAGAAGTCTACATGGAGCAACGTCTTTCTATCATTGATCGTGACAATCCCACATATGTCTACCGATTACACAAAGCAATATATGGTCTCCAACAGGCACCAGGAGCCTGGTACACTAAAATCTGGTCATATTTGCTCAGTCTTGGCTTTCACTATTCGCTTGCTGATACATCTCTCTTTGTTCTTAGACATGGTAATTCTCTCATCTATCTTCTGGTGTATGTTGGTGATATTCTTGTCATAGGAAGTGATTCAACAACGATCGATCACATTCTTCAACTCCTAGCCAATCGGTTATCCATCAAAGACCCTGAAGAACTTAATTATTTTCTTGGTCTTGAAGCCCATCGAACATAAGCTGGACTACATCTATGTCAAAAGAAGTATATCCTTGATTTACTTCACAAATACTGTTAAACTGAGCAATGAAGTGTGAAGCAAGTAAAGGCTCAGCTTAGGTGTTGAACACGAAACGGATGACTTGACGTGAGCGACAAGGAACGAGTTACTTGAGATACACACAAAGCCAAAGGAAAGAGCCGTTGTGGTCAAGTGGAATTATGGCAATCAGATTATTGCTAAACCGTTAGATGCTTCTTGTTCAATAGAGCCGTTAGAATAAATGAGCAAAGAGTTGTTGCCTTCGGTTTGGTTACAACCAAGGCGTTAGTATAGAGATAAATAGGTTAAATGTGAGTCAAGGAAGCTTTACTTGAGCCACAAGGAAGACTCACACTTAACCAAAGGCGGAATGGGTTTGTGTGTAACCAAACACACCAATCAGTTTGAAATAATGTATGTAGCTAAACATAATTATTTATCAGCCAAATCCGACCGTTGGAAGCTTTGGAAGCTAGCCAAAGTCACATGTGGACTTAAGCAAGAGGATCCAACCGTTGTGTAAAGTCACTCTCACCCTCGGGATTGATGTAGACCGAATTTTTTCTCTTATAGAACACACACAAGATATTTCTTGTGAACATAATCGTTTATTCATTATTTTTGTGGGTATGCCCTAGTAGAGTCACGTGTATATATATGTGTCTATGTAACTCATTTCAAAGCAAGAGACAATAAAATCTCTCTCTTCACAATCTCTCTCTAATCTTCGGCCTTATGGCCAACAAATCTCCATATCTCTCTAAATCTCCAAATCTCTCAATCCCTTTAATCTCCAACTCAAATCTCTTCCATTCTCTTTTGTATTTCCGCAAAATCTCACATGGTATCAGAGCCAAGTTATTCTTGGCGTGTTATTAATGTGTTTGAGGTCCCAGGATCTCTCTTTGTTTGTTCTTGTTGCTTAAAAATCGTTTTCCAAAATTGTTCTTCAAACTGATTTTTGCAAAAATGTTTCTTCTTTCTAAAATCGATTTCTTTTGAGACAATGAGGAGAATGAATGTTGCTGAGGTTAACACCTCCTATTTGAGCATCATATCAACTCCAAGTCTCAGCTTTTCAAAAGGAAAGAATTTCTTTGTATCTTGTTGATTTCAAACCATTTCTTTTTCAAAATCTGTTTTTGAAAAATGTTATTTTTGATATTGATCTTATTGAATTTGTGTTTCTTGCTGCCTTTATTGTTGTTGGTTGTTAAAACTTCTCTGGTTTCGTGGCCATGAAGAGAGAAGAAATGGCTACGGTGATGAACCAAAAGAGAGAGAAATAGTTGTGGCCACATGCTATTATCCGGTGGACAATAGAGTGATCTCTTAGGAGTGACTTGGGACCACGGTTTTTCTTGGCTTATTCATACTATTTTATCTCCCCTAAATTTCATTTTCATCTCTAAGTCACTCTTATATTGATAGCTAAGTTATTTTGATTTTGAATTTTAAAAATGTTTTGTTTTATCCATTGGATAAAAGGATTTCAAAATATCTTGTCTTTTTGTGCTAAACATTTGGCGAGAAGAAACTAATTTTGAAAGCTTGGTTTCAGCAGTTTTATTGAATCCAAACCGTATGAGTGAAAACCTTGGGTTGGTTTTTCTTCTTGTGAAGTGTATAACTATAAAGTCCATTGTGTTTTTGATGTGTTTTTGCGGTTTGGATCAAGGCTCTAAAATAGAGAACCATGGCTAAATCTAATATGTTCTTGTGAAATAGAGTGTTTCAAAGTCATGTTAAATTAATTTCCTTAATTTTATAAATTGTTGAACCGAGTTGTATTTGTCTAAAAGCTCTCGGTTTTGGTTTTTTTGAAAGTTGATGAACTTGTTGTGATGTCTAACATTTTGTGTGTGAGTTTTGGTGTCTATCTTCTGTCTTGTAGGTAGGAGATCTCCATGAGGGAGTAAGGACCAGCCGTGATGGAGGAGAAGGCAACCAAAGCCGCAAAGTGTCTTTGTTTGGAGCATTGTTTGTGTGTGACGTTAGAGCCAATGGCCTCAGCTTCAAGGACCCAGATTTGTACTGTGGTGAAGAGTCTGATGGAAGGTGTTATATCAGCTCACAAGAAAAGGCGTGTGTCCTCATGTGTGTGACAAAAGACGTATACTTGTTCTTGAAGAATCCGAGCAACCTTTGGAGCAAAATAGGCTATCTCTAAAATCTCCTCTATTTTAATCTCTTAATCTCTCTTGCTTGTCTTTACTAGCCTAGTTATTCATATTCATAGTTGGTTTCATCTAATCCTTGGANAGTATTCCCAAGAAGTAGTAGATGGAAATGAGCGGACTATTGAGTATCAATTAGTGTTAAGGAGGACAAGTGTGGTGTTGATCTCGGTATGGAAAGGACTGAGTCATTACCCTTGGTTGTGGATGATCTTGATGTTGTTGAATCAAGTTGATTGCAACCGTGTGGAGGAGGAAGAAGAGTATACCGAAGGATGCTCCATAG
>OVBA01002667.1:0-32731 GCA_900406435.1 Lepidium aucheri | reverse complement strand
ATTGCCATCAGTGTTCATTGGTTCTTCCCGACGGTAATCGACGGGTCTTCAGTTACCATTGGTGACCGTCGATTAATAAACCGATAGAAACCAACGGTTATTTAAACCAATGGAAATCGACGGTTATTTACAAAAATTATTGGTTACCATTGGTTTTCATCTATGGGAACTGAAGGAAACGTTTGACGAAATAAATAAATATATATTAAAACTTGCTGTCGGTAGCCGTCGGTTATTGCCGACGGGTCTTTTGTTGCCGTAGATTACCCTCGGTTAAATAAAGTGAGAGAAACCGATGGCTCTTTAAACCGATAGAAATTGATGGAGAGTGGAATATCCGTCGATTGCCATCGGTTTCCTAACCGATGGCATAAAACTTATCAGATTTGTCGTCGGATTTCACCCTATTTTTTGTAGTGGAGGAGATTTCACTGCCGATAATGGAAATAGAGGCGAATCTATTTACGGCGACCTGTATGATGATAGGTTCTTCAATGATGAGAACTTCATTAGGCATCACACTAGTCCAGGTTTCATGTCCATGTGAAACCGTGGTCCAGACACCAACGAATGTCAGTTCAAGATCCTCATGATGAAGGACGAGTTAGTTGGCTAAGAATGCATCGTATTTGGCAGAGTTGTTGAAGGATTGGATCTGCTCAGAAGTATTATGATAACAGTTGGAACTACTTGGCCGTCCAAGCCCGTCATGATCGCCGACTCTTGTCAGATCTTTTCATAGATTTTGTAAGATTTTAATCCAGTGACAACATAAAACTCATGGTCCTTTTTTAATCTTCGGTTAACTTTTCAGGTGAAGCATTTGACTAACGTTCCTCACATTATTTTTTTTTGTCAACGATAATATTAATATTGAGCCACAATGGCCGGCCCAGTACTCTAATTCCTACATAGATTTTGTAGGCGGTGGGACTCGAATGGTTGTGCATGTGCACTTGCCTTTAGTGGACTTATCACCAGCCACTAGAATAAGACCACTTACCGTTCCTCACATTAATTATAAAATTATTAAATTAAGTCATGAATACCTCTGAACCTGAATTCGATCTATAATGAAATAAACTATATTTGAGTAGTAAAAAATATTCGAGTAAGTCTAAAATAAAAAAATCAAAATATAGAAATAGAGAAACTGAACTCAACAGAATACCAGAAATTGATCCTAAATCTATGTACCCAGAAAACTGAATCTAAACAAGAATCAAAACTGAATTTGTAACCAATATATTTTTATTAATAATTTTAAATTTTATTTTTTCTATTAAACATTTATTAGTTTTAAAATTTTATACAAAATCGGTAAGAAAACTCATTTTATACATATTTTTAAGAACTTGTTATTAATTTAGGTTAATTTTATGCTATAATTTATAACACGGTCAAACTGAAAGTATCTTTGAATTTGATATTTAAGATTTTTAATACAAATTACATCTTAGGTTTGGTAATCGAGCTTCAATATAACAGAGTTAAAACATATGACCTCATTTTATTGGTCAGAATTAATGTGGTGGTCATTATATAATTTCATAAACTTTGGCGAAGGAAGGAGAAGCTTATCCGCATTAAAGAATCTTCTTTCTTTGGGCCGTGCCTGTTTCATTATACCATTATTTTCATTAATCTTGTAATGTTACATTAAGTCCATGGGGACTTATTTTAACAAAAAATAGACGCAAAAGTTTTTTTGAAGACCATGCAGCTATAGTGCGATCCCAAACACACTAAATGGAGAAATGAATATGGCCCTGTTCATTTGTACATCTGACAAGTCTATTCGGACAATGCATTTGAATATATCATTTAGATTGAGTAATTGGATGTTGTTCGTTTCCATGCTGGATAATATATCTAGATATAACATATAGATGTATGTTTATTTGTTTTGCAAGTTGAAAGTTCTATGTAGGTTACATATCAATAAAATGAGGACTAAGAAGAAAATGAAGAGTGAGAAAAAATAAGGAGTAAGGAGAAAAATAGGAGAGAGAATAAAAAGTGGAGAGAGAAAAAAATGCAAAGAGAGAGAAACAATGAGGAGAGAGAACAATAAAAGAGGAGAGAGAAAAAATGAGGAATGAGAGAAAAAAGAGGAGAGAGAGTAAAAGAGATGAGAGATAGTAAAAAAGATGACAAAGAATAAAAGAGAGGGGATAGAGTAAAAAAGGAGAGAAAGTAAAAAGAGAAGAGAGAGTAAAAGATGAGAGAGTAAAAGAAGAGAGAAAGTAAAAGAGGAGAGAAAGTAAAAGGGAGAGAGAATAAAAGATATGAGAGAGTAAAAAGAGGAGAGAGAGTAAACAAGATGAGAGAGAAGGAAAGAGAGGAGAGAAAGTAAAAAAGGGGAGAGAGAGTAAAACAGATGAGAGAGTAAAATAGATGAAAGAGAGTAAAAGAGAGGAGAGAGAGTAGAAAAGAAGAGAGAAAGTAAAAAAGAGAGAAAGTAAAAACGAGGAGATAGAGTAAAAAATAGGAGAGTAAAAAAGAGGAAAAAGAATAAAAGAGATGAGAGAAAAAATAAAAGATGTGGCCGTGTAGCCTAGTGGTAGTGGCCACTTTAGCATTCATCAGGCACCAACGTTCGATTTTCCCTGATGCAAAGGAAAGAAAGAAAGGAAGAATTTTAGAATATGGACTTGAGCTATGGATCAGACATTGTCGATCCCATTAGTAATAGAAAGAATGAGTAAGATTGAAAAAATATACCGAATTAACGTAATTGAACCTCAAACCATCTCCTAGGAAGGCCTTCCAAGCTATGAAGAAATTGATAGTTAATGGAAGAGACTCTGTTACGAATAACCTTGTCAATGAGACTAGATAGTCCAAAGACAGGAGAAGCAGGTCGGCCATGAATGCATAAGTTTTGCTCACCCCAAAGGTAGTATATCGTAGTCTGAAATACAAGCTTGGAAAGGATGTCGTCCAAATAGGGAAGATGAAAGTCCAGAAACACTATCAAACAAATATGGAGTAATAGACGATCCAAGAAAAAGAGCACAAAAATTATCCCAAACTGTAAAGCAAAGAAGAAATGATCTCAAGATTCATCACGCTCACCACAAAAAACATAATGCTGTACCAGACCCTAAGAGCGCATTCTGGAACCAGTAGATAGCCTGTCCTTCAAAGCAAGCCATGAAATGAAATAGAAGCGAGGAACAATTTGTGAAACCAAATCAAACTGCTCCAAGGGACCGTTGGGCGGACAATACGCAGCTGATCCCATGTCCAGCAGAAGAGAAGAAGGGTTTAAAGTCATGAGCTGAATGACGCCAAAGAAAAATATCATTCTAATTTTGGATCTGGACCCAGCTCTAAACGAAGAGAGGAAGTGATTATAGGAAATCTGCACTCACTAGCTCTAAAAAAAGTCGAACCTAAATTGGAGAAAGTATCAGCAACTCTTGCCGTCTTAGAGATTCCAAAATAATAAGGTCCGATGTCACCTAAAATGGAATGAAGACAACCCAAATAGCTCCAACAATCATACCAAAAGAAGGAATTTTGACCAGACTTAATATCAATCTTAATGAATTTATAAACTTTTGATTGGAGCTTTAGGAGCTTCCTCCACATCCATGAACTACGGGGACCAAGATTATGTCTCAAAAAAAGTTATAGTGTAAGAGGTAATGACGAGTCCAACTAACCCATAGAGAAACATTGGAAGAGATCAAATGCCAAATATGGAAGGCAAAAATCCTAAAGGTAAGGCAAAGAGAACGGACATCAAAACCGCCTTCATTTTTGGAAACAAATATCCTCCAACCTGACCTTTGTTTTAGAAGAATTATTAAGAGATCTCGACCAAAGAAAAACAGCATTCATACTCTCAATGTCTTTAAGGCAGCGGATAGGAAGTCTGAATGTGGAGCACCGAAATTTGAAAATTCTCTATTTAACTGATTTAATCAATTGCAATCTGCCTGCAAAAGATAGAAACTTGGTAGCCCCAGAGTTCATACGAGATCCCATGTTTTCACACCTGGATCGGATCAGCCGGTTGGACCGGTTGACCCGGGACATAATTATTTTTCCGGTTCGGATTTAGTGATAAAACCCGCTAATTTAATAACCGATAAAATCCAGAAAATCAATTTTTGACCAGAACCCTATGAATTGGTTAGACTGATTGAATATTGATTTGATTTAATTTATAACAGTTCTGAAAATTTAACCATTAGT
This sequence comes from Lepidium aucheri, assembly GCA_900406435.1. Lineage (NCBI taxonomy): Eukaryota > Viridiplantae > Streptophyta > Magnoliopsida > Brassicales > Brassicaceae > Lepidium > Lepidium aucheri. The sequence goes on along the minus strand of OVBA01002667.1, from coordinate 28,525 downwards.
ATTTCTTATTCCAAATAAAATAATTGATTCTATGATTAACAAAATGTTTATGATTAAAGATAAAGCTTGATTTTATGATTAAAATATATAGTTTATGAGTTAAGTTTATGCTAATTTTCAGTGATTTCTTTATCAAGAAAATATATGCTAACTGAATTTTAAAGTTTTTGTTGTGTATATTTATATTAATTAAAATATGTAAAATTCTAATTATTAAGTATTGATGCTGAGAAATGAAGAAATAGTGATATTGATTAAATAAGATTGGTTCTTTTAATGTTCAGTAAGATTATTTATCATTGATTTTCAATTATTTTAATATATTCTTGAGTTTTATTTAATTTAGATATAATACAAAACAAATTTTTAATGTCAAATATAATAAGATTGCTCTATATTTTTATTATATGAATTTTTCATTAAAAATTGTATATATAAATATATAGGTATATAAGATTTATTTTTATTGATCCGGCGGTTGATCTGGATCGACTTGTAATCCAGTGACCCAGAAGGTAATCCAGGTCATTTTCCGGATCGGGTATGAAAACATGGACGAAATATGATTCTTTTCAATAAGACATTCATAATCATTACGGGTGATTGATCTAGTAAGGAAAGGCAAACCAAGGTATCGAATGTGAAGAGAATCCAAAGATATGCCTGCAGCAGATGGAAAAACAAACAATTCATTTGAAACTCAACCAGCAGCAGAAACAATTCACTTAAGAATACATGCAGTTTATAACATGCAGTTTACAACTACAAGAATACATGTATTCATTACAAGAATACATGCAGTTTACAACAGCAAAAACAATTCCCAACGAATTCGAGACGAATATATTTTACGAGTAATTAGGGACGAATTAGATAATTCAATTCTTTTAAATAAATGTTTCTATAAATTAAAAATATAATTAATTTAAATTTGTGAAAATATTAAAAATTTAAAATTTGATTATAAAATATTTTAAAATTATTTACAAAATTATTAGATACAAATATTTATAGTCGTAAAATTTTATTAATAAAATCTGCACTATAGGCTTCTTGCTCCTCATCCGGTCTTTGGTTTAAATCGACTTCCATATCGCTTCCGAGCTTGATCCCGAGTTGCTGATGTCTACGCTCCAATGCCTCCATTTGATGGGGATTGCCTGCAACCAAAACATCAAACATAAACTCCATGGATGCAATCTGCCTAGCCATCGCTCGCTGTTGCTCTTCTGTCGCTCGCTACTGGTCCTCTGTAAATTTTTTTAACTCTGCTATTTCGTTATGTAAAGCTGTCAACTAAGCAGGGAGATAGCTTTCCCCTATCCAAGAAGAAGTGATTCTAGAGACATCTTGTGCGGATCCAACTCCAAGAATCCATCATTTCTTCTTCTCAGCAATCTGGTAAAAACGTCAATCATGTTAGTATTAATTATATTGCCTATAATTAATTAAACATTGAAATTAAATAGTTAATAATAAATATTAACTACTTACTTGTTTATAATTTGTGTCTTACTATGAAGTAGACAATTCCACAGGAGTACCATCATTATGCAAATTACTCGGTTCTGCTAGATTAACTTCAACATTATTGTAATTACTACTACTTGCTTCATCATTCTCACCACCATTATAACCTTCCCCATAGTGAAACCAAATGTAATAATTTGGTGTAAAACCCCTATTTAATAGATGATTCTATACAGTTTCAGTTCGGAAAAATTTTGTATTCTTGCACTTCCAGCAAGGACAAAACATCTTACCCGATTCAAGCTTGAGTTCGGTTTGACTGGTTTTGTACATGAATATTTCTAGCGCTTTCATATACTTTTTTCTCACCATTCCGGTAGCATCTCTATGCATATACATCGACTTCCGTAGCTCAAACATATCAACACCAAGAGACATTTTTTTTGTTTTTTTCCAGAAATATTTTTTGTTGGTTTGTGTTGTGAATTATGAGAGACCTCCACCTTATATAGGCAAAAATTTAACAATGATTTTACAACATTAAAACAAATACGAGTACTTTACAACATATGTAGCTAACTACAAATATCTAATTTTACATTTCGTCTTTAACTAGTTGTAAAGAGAATTAGTCGTAAACAACTTGCAAAGTAAAGATGTTTTTACAATGAAAATATTTTGAGATGTTTTTACAACATATCTTAGATTTGTAACAACCTATTATATGTATTACGTAAAATGTGTGTACCAAATTTCCATATTCGTCTTTAAATTATTGTAAATGAGTTTTGTCATAAACGTGTTGCAAATTACGGGCCTTTTTATAACGAATCAGTTTAAACATATTAATAGGTTATAAATTCATCATAAAATACCTACGTTTTACAATGAAATTTGACATTATAAAGTTACAACACTTTTACAGGGAATTTTGTTTTCGTCGTAAAAGTGTTGGCAGAACGTCCATAATCTCCTGTGTCCCTAAAACGTCATAAAAAATCGTTGTTAAACTAATGTTTTCTTATAGTGATTGATTTCAATACCTTATGTGAAGGCCATACATTGCACCAAAATCAAACAACACAGAGAGATTATCATGCAAAGAGCAAGGAGAAGCATCCGAGAAAACCAAGATGTCATCAGAAAAACTTAGATGTGTAAACCCACATCTTTACAAAAAGGATGAAATCCAAAATTTGCCTTGTCTCGCGGCTTCATGATATTCAGGACAAGACATTGTTTATGATAACATAGAGGAAAGGAGAGAGAGCACAATCTTGCCTTATGTCATGAGAGCTGGGAAAAAATCCCTCAAGATCGCCATTGATGAAGAGTGAGAAAGAAGTTGTCGAAATGGATACATAAATCTAGTTGATAAAGACATTCGAAAGCCGTGTAGACCTAAGAATAGCCACAATGAATCACCAATTAACAGTGTCAAAAGCCTTTGCAATGTCTAACTTAATAGCACACCAAGGAGAGATTGAGGATTTATGATAATCCTTGACAAATTCAGTAGCAAGTAAGACATTTTCAAGAAGCAAACCCTGCTTAACAAAGATAGTTTGATTCAGTTCACTATTTTTTGTAAGCTGGTCCTTATTGTTTGGTTTGTATTTATTGATGTACATAAACTTTTTTGTTAAAGAATAATTTTCACATTTCAAAAACAATACTTATTAATTTACATTATAAATTAATAATATGAACTTATGAATAAATTAATAATATTAATTTATAAATAAATTAATATTATTGTAAATTAATAATTTTTTAAAGTCCAAACATTATTTATTTATAAAAAGTTTACTGTCTTTCATTTCTAGAACCAGTTTTCCTTATCCTCGGCCCATATCTCAGCCTATATGTTATGGTCGAATTCTAACTAGTGCTTATTGTGGCCATTAAATGTGGAGCATGGCTGCTGAAACATCTGTATGCCTAGCCAGTAGCCAAGATACAGGAGAACAACATAGTGTAAGATCAACAACCCTACTAGGGACCGCACCATCTAGGACAAAACGCTCTAATTTAAGTAACTATAAAGAGAAGAAAGACCAAGCTTGGCAAGGTCATTCTGCCTGTGCGGCTGTGCCATTGATCCTTCATCACTTCTAATCTTCTATTCCACGAAAGCTTTAACCTTAACTTCCGAATGCCGACATTAATAAACTTATTCTTAATTTCAAATACTATAATTTAGTATGCTCATAAATAAATAAATAAATTATATATATAAGAAAAATATGTCTCTCCAAAACTTGATACATAAGCATTTTTAAGTTTATTGGAGATGACACGTCAGCAAGTTAGAACCAATGAAATGAGTGATGAATACAAGTCATCGAATCAGGATCCAAAAGTCATTATGTAGATACATGATATGTGTGATTTTTGATGGTTTAAAAACTTCATTTTTATTTGTTTTGCATTCACTTTAGTAATTTTCCCTTGCACTTAGATTGTTTAGGTCTATTTTGCATTCTTTTGCATTTGCATTTGGAGTTTAGGATTATTTCAGGAAAAAAAGCAACATGGAACAGAAAGGGAGCTTAGGAATGCTGGAGCAACTGACAAATCATTCAAGGAGCAGTGGCCAGAAAGGATCTTGAACCCCTTGGATTTCCACCTCGGAGCACGTAAGCGAGGGAGACCAAAACACCTCGTTCAGACCAGTAGGAAGCAGAACTCGAAGGCGCACCTCAACTTACTTTGATCCGAGAAGATCTCAGCGAAGAACAAAGACCCTAAATTTCACTAAGCAAAGACCTTACTCGAAGCAGAAACTCAGACCAGATACCCTGATCTTGAAAGGACGGAGCACAGCTCAGAGTCCAGGCTCGCAGAAGCACGTCGAGGGAAGATTTAGCAAACTTCCTGGTTGACAGACTTAGATCAGTTTGACTACTAGGGTTACATGAGTAACCCTATAAATACCCTCTTAATGATCTATAGAAGATCAGCTGCTTGTTTAGCCAAAAAAATTCTATCTTTATGCTATTTTTATTTTATCTTTACTCTAAGGTTTGTTTACGATTTAATGGTTGATTAAGGAATGAATTAGTTGATGATTGTTTGCTTTACTTCTTTACTTTTGCATCTTAGTTTTTATTCTTTGAGTATGTTATCAGAATCTACCCCATTCCTCATCCCTCTCAAAATGATGAGCGAGTAGATCCATTTGGATCTCAATGACATACCTCGCAAGCCAGCGCAACGAGGAGAGGTTGATGAAAATCTGATTACTGAAAAATTGCCAATCCTACAAAACTCAAGGAGACTCCTCGCACGCCTGTGCTGCGAGGCGAAGAGTCCAACAGTCCCATGCAGAACATTTAGGAAAGAATTGCACCTGTGGTCGCTATCAAAATTAGAGCACCTTTCCCTTCAAGATTGAAGAAGCATCAAGCTGAGAAGCAAAAAGTTCTTTTTGAAAAACAAATAAGTGGTATTGAGTTAAACAAATAGTTGATGATTTGAAAATGAATGATTGTTAAAAGGATAAGGTGACTTGAATGCGCCAATAGGTTGCGACTGTTCTTGGCTTAAGCTTTGATTGACATGGCTAGATTTTTTAAGTACGGCTGGTTTGAACATCACTTTAGAACTCGAAAACTAGGACCCTGATTTTTGCTTCCACGTCGGACTACCCACTCGGTACTGAGTTCCCGCCTCTTGAAATCAGTCTTTTTCTTCTTAGGTCATTGCACTTGCTTGAAGCCAAGCAAGATCTAAGTTTGGGGGAGCTGATATGTGTGATTTTCGTGGTTTAAAAGCCTCATTTTTATTTGTTTTGCATTCACTTTAGTAGTTTTCCCTTGCACTTAGATTGGTTAGGCCTATTTTGCATTCTTTTGCATTTGCATTTGGAGTTTGAGATTATTTCAGGAAAAAGAGCAAAATGGAGCAAAATGGGAGCTTAGGAATGTTAGAGCAGCTGATGGATCATTCAAGGAGAAATGGCCAGAAAGGATCCTGAACCCCTCAGATTTTCACCTCGGAGCACGTAAGCAAGGGAGACCAAAACACCTCACTCAGACCAGCAGGAAGCAGATCTCGAAGGCACACCTCTACTTTGAACCGAGGAGATCTCAGCGAATAAAAAAGACCCTACCTTTCACCAAGCAAGGACCTTACTCGGAGCAGAAACTCAGACCAGATACACTGAGCTTAAAAAGATAGAGCTCACCTCGGAGTCCAGACTCGCGGAAGCACATCGAGGGAAGACTTAGCACACTTCCTGGTTGACCGACTTAGGTCGGTTTGACCATTAGGATTATGAGAGTAAACCTATAAAGAACATCTTTATGCTATTTTCATTTTAAGCTTTACTCTAAAGTTTGTTTACGATGTAATGGTTGATTATGAAATGAGTTAGTTGATGAGTGTTTGTTTTACTTCTTTACTTTTGCATCTTACTTTTTTTCTTTGAATATGCTATCGGAATCTACCCCATTACCCATCCCTCTCAAAATGAGGAATGAGTACATCCATTTGGATCTCAAGGATGAGGAGATCAAAGGTGAAATCAATGGTTCCCTTGCCTAGCTAGCCGATCGTTAACGCCGATCTCTTCTAGTAAGGTTGTGCTTCAAGCTTATCTCTTCCTGATTAGCTGATATCTGATTCGGGTCATGACTGGAAGCTAGCGCTGATTGAGATGAAAGCCCCGATCCTTACTAGAGATGGTTTGATCTACCGAAGAGAGATCTAATATGCGGATCAGCCATAAGACAAACTTAGGCTGAGCTTTATGCATCCAGATCGGTGAGATCGCGGCGAGAGCCGAATGTATCAGCCGGTTAGGATCGCGATATCCTCCGCGAGAGCGGGTTGATCTAACCCATTTCCTAGTCTAGAGATTGCTCAAAGAAATCCGGCGAGGGGGATCGCCAAGTTCATCAGTGATCAACCACCCAATCCTTTAGGTCCTCCTTTCTCATTTGCTTGAAACCCTATTTTGAATAGCACTCTCTTTTATAGCCAATTATCTGTTTTACTGTTCATAGTTATGATTTGATTTTGTCCTTTATGCTCATTTGTTGGTTTAGTTTTTCTATGATCTAGCATTGTGATAGAATGTTTAGATTTGCTTGAACTAGGACATAGTCATAGATAGGTTGCTAGTAAGCCATTCCGAGTATTGGTTCGACATTTCACCCTCACTTACCTCACTCAATAATTTGATAGAAGAAACCGCTAAAATGTTTTTTATCAGTAAATGGAAAGACACGGTTAGAATTAGAATCATGGATGCCTTAACTTCTTCCTTCAACATATTTTGTCCTCAAATATCACTTTTCTTGTAATTGTTTTTAGGGTTCTTCTTTCTTTGTCTTGATTTTGCAGATCTGATTTGATTTCATCTAAATTCTCTCATTTCTTATTGATCTTGTAACAAACCTAACAATACTTTGGAGTTATTCAATTCGGGTCTAAACGAATTTCAAGAATGGAATCAAATTTCCTAGCCTAAAGTGCGTTTACATGTAAGATTGAACACTGCATCTCAAAGCTTATTGAGAAAGTTTAAGAATGATGTTTACAAGTAAAAAAACATCACAAAAGCAAAGTCAACTGAAATGTTCCTTATTTGATTGCAGATTTTGCTCATTGCTTGTATTCTTAATTGAAGTAATAGTCATGATCTAAGTGTTTATACAAGAGCAATAGAAGATGTTGTGTGCACCCGAGTCTTCAGCTATATTGCAAGGAAGTGTGAGTTAATGGGCTTCGATATTTATTTAGTTTAATTGGCTTATTGGATCGAGTTAATGATCCAACCACATCATATGGGTGAGCTTCTACTTTGTCAACAGTGAGGACGAGACAGAGAGATGATGCTAGTAGAAGAAAATTAGATCTTATTTTCTTCTGAGTTTGTCAGATCTCAATCATATATAATTTTAATTCTTTGTTATATTTTACAGTTGATCGAGTAAAATTGTAACAGAGATAGTATAGAGAGAGAGAGACAGGTATCTTAATGTAAAAAGTGAGTCAAGAACAAGCTCGGTGATAATGGATTCTGGAGCTATGACTCCGACGAGACGTAGGATTCCATTTAACGGATTCGAACTTGTTAAACTTCCGATGTCTCTTTCTTTCTTGTTACATGCATACAATTCTAGCGATATCAAATCAATTTCAAACAATTTGGTATTAGGGCACAAGGTTTGATTCTTGTTTGAGAAACGAGGTGGTTCAAAGTCAGCTGAGGAGAGTGATGGCATAATTAAAGTTGAAAATAGCAATCCTTGATGGATTTGGTGATTATGATTTATGGAAGAAGAGAATGGTGGCCTATCTCACAACCAAAGGTCTGAAGGATGTTCTCAAGACTCACAAACCAGAGATTCTATTAGAGGAAGACGAAAAGAAACCAGAGGCAAAGCAAAAACTAATTGAAAAAGAACAAGCTCGGTTAGATAGAGATGAAAAGGCACTGAATCTAATCTTCTTGGGTCTTGGAGACAAAGTGTTGAGAAAGATCAAGAGTTGTAAGACATCAACAAACACTATTGAAACTCTGGATATGTTATTTCTTCATACAACCTTACCAGGTAGAATATATTTTCAGTTAGAAGTACATTCATTCAAGATGTACGATAGTGTCAGAATGTTGATGACTTTTTGAAACTTGTTGGAGATCTAAGGCATTTACATATAGAGATAGAAGAAGAAACTCAAGCGATTTTGTTTTTAAAGCCGCTGCCAGAAGAATATGAACATCTAAGAGAGACCCTGACCTATATTAAAGATAAGTTATGCATTGAAGATGTTGTCACTCTAGCTAATTCTAAAGAGGTTAATAAGCTAAAGAAATCTAGGAATAATAACAGAGAATATTTGAGAAGGATTATTTACAATAGGCAGATCAGAGACTAAGAAGAATAGTAATTGGTCTAAAGGAAGAGGCAAGTCAAGATCAAAATCAAGGGATAAAAGGAAGGGTGAAAGGAACAAGGGTAGAGGTCAATCACAACAAGAAAGAGAATCATCACTAGCGAGAGATGATGATGCAAATGATCTTGTGGGATTAGTGGCATCTGAAGTAAATCTATCATATGGAGAAATTGACCAAGAAAAATGGATTCTAGATTCCGGTTTCTTGTTCAATATGACGCCTAGAAGAGATTTGTTCATAAGCTTTAAGAAAAACTCAACATGAAAAGTCAGAATGGCAAACGAAACATTCTGTCAAGTTGAAGGTATAGGCTCAATAAGATATATGTATTTAGATAACAGTAGTTTTGTTCTTCATGATGTGAGGTACATGTCTGAAATCTCTAGAAATCTCATCTCTCTTGGAATGTTAGAAGAGAAAGATGTTCATTTAAAGGAGGAGAAGGCATATTAGAGGTAGTCAAAGAAAATATGGTGATTCTGAAAGGTAAAAGAAGACAGTCTTTATACATTCTTCAAAGGCCAGCATAAGTTGCAGAAGCAAATGCAGCAGCATCAAAGGAGGATCCAGAAAATATGAAGAAGGATACAACAAATTGGCACAGTCTTATGGGCCATATTGGAGGTAAAGGACTGCAGATACTTCAAAAGAAACGATGCATTAAGGATACAAGGATCACAAACATCAAATTATGTGAAATGAGTAGTCAGTGTGAGTCAGTCGGTTGATGCACACACGATCAAACAGTTCTCACCACCTTCAGCCGCTCATTGACAATATCAACCTTCTCACTCGTGAGATCAGATGCGAGCGGACCAGAATGCAGCAGCAACCGCTAGATCTGGACAATACCACGCCGGGAACGACAATGGACAAAAAAAGTCCGTTAGTAAATGAGGCTTAACATCAGACACGAGCACAAAATCCAGCTCGCCAACCTTGCTGTATTAGTGCAAGCGATGCCCCGAGCATCCACACGATACATAACGGGATCCAACCACTGGCGATCCAAAACAATAACTTTGAGATCAAGAGCGGACTGATCTCCATGGTCGAGAACAACAAGTTCCATGGCCTACCCTCGGAAGACCCCCTCGACCATCTCAATTAGTTCAAGAGACTATGCACGCTCACTCGCATCAACGGAGTGAACAAGGACGCACTGAAACTTAGGCTTTTTCCCTTCTCTCTTGGGGACAAAGCTCATTAGTGGTAGAAATACCTTCTCACCGGATCCATCACTACTTTGTCGGAGTGCAAGCACCTATTCCTTACCAAGTTCTTCTTCAACTTGCGGACGGCCAAGCTAAGGAATAACATATCCAATTTTGTCCAGCAGAGCACCGAGTCACTAGCCGAGGCATAGAACAAATATAACACCTATCAGCATCAGTGTCCCCATCATGGTTTCTAGGAGGACACTATCCTCACCAACTTCTACCAAGGAGTTCACCCGAGGATACGGATGTTATTGGATACTGCAAGCCACATGAGCTTTCTGCAGCAGGAGATCAACGAGGGAAGAGCATTTATAGAAAACCTTGCTCTAGCTGATGGATAGTACGGCGAGGAGTATGACCGAGTTGTCAGGGGAACTTCTGATTCAGACACATCCGCACGCAAGAGCTAAAGCAACTCCATGGGAAACTGGAAAAGTTGCTAATGGTCCACACCAAGCAAGTCAATCTTGTGGAGGAGGAAATGGTACAAGAGGGCGAGGATGAGCAACTGGAGGAAATTTGCTTTGTTCAGAATCAAAGTGGATCTAAACCATGGGTCAACTATAAGTAAAACCCAAACTTGAGCTATCGAAGCACAAACATAGCCAACCCACAAGATCAAGTGTATCCACCAAAGCATTGGTCTTGGATACCTAAGGAAGAATGGCAGCAAAGCCTAAAGCCGGCACTAGCTCCAACTCAACCTCCGACCACAAAAGAGGACCAACCGGACGTTATGATATGCTCCAGCAAATCTTGCAAAGCCAAACCGCACACCAAGCGGAAATTACCAAGAAGTTTGGAGAATTACATTGCCGCATTGATGCCAGCTATAATGATCTCAATTGCAAATTTGAGACTCTTAATGCGAGACTGAAGTATGTTAGAGCAAACAAGCATCATCCTCGACAAAGACCACCAGTCAGCTTCCCAGAAATGCCGTTCAGAATCCAAAAGAGTATACGACTCAATCAATTACTCTCAAAACCGGTAAAGTGCTCCCATCAGTGGTTAGACCAAAAGACAACACAGAGGGACAACGTTATTCAAGAAGGGGGCAACCAGTTAAGAATAACTCGGGGATACACCTCGCAGGCCAAAGCCGCGAGGAGAAGCTGATGATAGTCTGATTGCTAAAAAAACTGCTAAACTCAAGGAGATCCCTCACACGCCTGTGCAGCGAGGAGAAGAGTCAGACGGTCCTAACCAGAACACAAAAGAGAGAGTTGCACCTGTGGTAGCCACCAGAGCTAAGGCACCTTTTCCTTCAAGATTAAAGTAGAATCAGGTTGAGAAGCAAAAGGTCCTTTTTGACAAACAAATGACGCTATTGAGTTGAAAATCCTGATCTTGGATGCTTTTGCTTTAATCCCTCAATACAAAAAGTTTTTGAAGGACACTCTCAAGGAAAAGTAAGAAGAATGCATGGCCATTGGGACCAGATCATCCGGATCATTCTTGATACCAGTTCTTCCACATCAAAGGAAAAGATTCATTGTGGAGAAGTTAAGTGATCCGGGAAGCTTCACACTTCCATGTGCAGTAGGGCACCTAACTTTTATCAACTGCTTGTGTGATCTTGGAGCATCCATTAGCTTGATCCCACTGATAACTGCACAAAAGCTGGGGTACTCAAACTTTAAGGACTGCAAAATATCACTGGTCCTCGCGGATTAACAACAAGAGAGCTGAGGGGATTGCTCGAGGATGTACCAATAAATGTTGGCAGTGTGCTGGTTCCTACAGATTTTGTGGTGTTGGAGATGGACGAAGAACGTACTAATCCACTTCTGCTTGGTAGACCTTTCTTGGCGTCAGTGGGAGCTTTGATTGATGTGCGGAACATGACCGTTGAACTAAAGGTTGGAGAAGGAGTTGTTATGATGTTTGACCTAAAGGAAGGAAAAAATAAACCTACAATCGTTGGGCAATGCTTTGAGATTGAAGGAACAATAGGGGGAATGGACGAGGAAGCAAACGAGGGAGCTCTGGTTCCCTTTGCAAACCCATACTAAGAGGTGTATGAAGATTCGAGCATGTGACTCTAAACAAGCCCACTTGGGAGGGAATCCCATGTCTATCTTTTACTCTTGAAAGCTCTTTTCACTTTTGTTTAAGGTTAATTTGGTTTTGTTTTATTTTGAGAACAATTTTTGCTGGTTTATTGTTGTTGTTATTGGGTATTTGGTATTTTGATCTACATCTCAGGTTCAAGGAGCCTTGGCAGCACTCATGGCAAATTAGAGGAAGTAATGCCCTCATTAAGCCAAGAGCGAGCATGCCTCACATCTAATCCTCAGAGGCAACGAGGCGAGGAGTGAGAAAAATTTGGCAAAGAACCAGAATCCCTCAGGACATGAGGCCGAGGAAAGTGTGCGAGTAGTGTTCACATTGTCTTGAACACCACTCATAGGACCTACTTGCACACCTCAATATCCTTTTATAGAATGTTCTAGTCAAATGCATCTCATTTCAATTAAAATAAACTTGCTATTCAGTGAAATCTTGAGCATGGAGCTTAATAGTATAAATGCTTTAAATTGAGCCTATTTTGATAATGTGGCCAACTGTTTATGGTTTTAGATATTACCACAAACAGAGAGCTAATCAGGACTCAGAATAGTCAAGGGAAAAGCAACAAGAGCAGTTCAAGCTTGGTTTTTCTCAATGGGTAGTCAGGCCTCGGTGTATGCCGCGAGGAGGATAAGCGAGGAGGATAGTTGAGGAGCACATAAGGAAAAATATTTGAATTGGTTCCAGCTCACCAAGTGGGACCCATGAGCTAATAGCTTTAGCGGAAATCTAGGAGAGGTCAAGTCAAAGTTTGACTGATCCAATGGCTGAGATTGCCTAAGATTTCGAAATTTTAAATCAATGGTTTAGATGGTGCCAACGACGAGGACGAATAGCGAGTAGCGTGGGGATCCAAAATTGTCTCATTTCTTCTCCCTAGATTGTCTCTTCAAAGACCTGCAACACTCGCCTATATAATCAGCTCCTCCCTCATCATCTCCCTCACACGATCTCAAGCTCTCAAGCAAACAAATATCTCTCATTCTTTCACTGCCGGCGAGTATCTCTTTCTTTCAAAGTTCAAGCTTTCCGATCTAAGAAAGCCTTGTCAAGCATGTCTTCCAGAGATAAAAGAAAGGTGGAGGAGTTCCAAAGCAAGTTCACGCATGATGCACGAAGAGCCGGAAGGAAGGAAACGGATGCGGGGTTGGACGATTTACCGCCGGTTTGCTATGAGCATAGATCTCGCTGATTCATCATTCAATCGGATAAGGATGAACCAGGAGTTCAGACGAGGATTGAAATCCCGATTAGAAGAACAACAAGGAAATCAGCGGCGGAGCCGATGGACTGAGATTTGTCCACAGAGAAGGAAGCTCCGCTCAGGCAAAGAGGAAAAGAAAACAGATAGCCTCGCCATCCACCAGCGAGGACAGTGACGAGGACAGCAAATGCTCAACCCTCACCAATGGATGCCGAGTACGAGAGCGAGTAGACGAAGAAGACAGAGGCTGAGAAGAAGGAGAAGAAAACAAAGTACCGCAGAGACATTGAAGATATGAAGAGGAGCGGGTACTCAAAAAAAGAAGCAAGGATAGCCTACGAGGAGAGTGAGGCATAAAAGAAAAAAAGGGCCGCATGAGAGGCCAATGACTCCGACAAAGCGTACGAGGCTTTGAAGATGATGGGGATAAAAGGTACCTACTTCCCACATTCTGGAACCATGAACAAATTGGGTATCACTGAGGATGTGGATAGAGTGTTTAGCTCGTTTGGAATCAAGGTTTGCATGTATAGCATGGCGAGCTCTTTCATTGAGGAGACATTGCGATTCCTCGTAATCGTGGATCTCCGAATTTAGTCAAAGTCGAAGACCGCTTTGATGAAAAAGAACGGAGCTGGTTATATAATGTTCACCGTGTACGACAAACTATACACGATGATGTTAAAGGAGATGGATAGGAATTTCGGGTTCCAATCCGGAGAAGTGATATACCCGGATATCAATGAGGATGAGATCGACGAGGTATGGAAGATGCTGTCAGGTTCCGGGGCGTATGATTTATCATGAAGCAAGGGAAGCTGGATCCGTAACCCCATCATCAACTACGCGAGGAGAGCCATAGTTAGCGTGATCTTTGCTAGGCCCTCCACCTTTCCAATCAACCTCGGCGAAATGCATATGATGGTTATGGCGATGAAGGAGATTATGGCACTACTCCGAGTGGATTGCATATAGATGGAGACAAAGAGAACTCAGGGATGTCATTCGTGTTGGCAAAGCATCTTCTCATGTACCGCAGAAAGGCAATTATGCAAGCGGAGAGAAAGTCTGGGAAGACAAAGCACATTTACATCGGTGGAGTGCTTGCTCAGATATTGGAAGCAAGTGGAGTGCCCTTGAATACTGAAGATTACAATTGGGCTGAACCCCAATTTATGGATATGCGGTATCTTCAAGGGGCAGGTCTTGTTGCTAAAAGCGAGGTTGAAGGGCGTGTTGTATATAAGTTTGAACATCCAGAATAGAAAGACGCCAGGATCGTTCTTCCTCGCCCATAATACACTCTGCTGAACACGATGGAGAACATGACCTTTATCCCACCCCTCACAGCCTTAATCAGTGAAAACCAGCGAGGACAGCGACCTCAGCAGGCAGAAGAGGAGATAAATGAGGAAGAAGTCGATTCGGAATCCTACCTTTTCGAGGAGTTCACCAAGAAAAATCAAGGAACAGCAACCAAAGAAGCCCACAAGCGAATTGGGAAGCTCCAAAAGTTGGGGAAGTGGCTGCTCAAGAAGGTGAAATGATTCGCAAAGGAAAAGGAGGAGTGGCAGAGCGAGTGAAAGGAAATATGGGAGGCTATTGATGGACTGCAAACATCATTAAGAGGAACAACACCTCAGCCTTGCACCCATGACTCGCCGCCACCAGCGAGGAGGCATTCAACCTCAGCAGGTCCCAACTCACACCATGTGCAAGAAGAGCAGCCGCAACGCCAATCAATGGACATGCCGCGGGTATACAAGCAGACCGGGAAGAAGAGCCAGAAGCACCAGACAGAACAAGAGCAAATGCCTCAGCTGGGTCCCTCGCATGCATTCCTCGCCAATCATGACCGCAAGGAGTACTCGGACAGACAGCAGCATGTCACATCGTGAAAAGGAATAACTCGAAGAGGGTACCCAGACCCTTACAGTTACACTCTTGAGGATATGAACGCCTCAACTACTCACTTTTTCGGCTTTTAGGTTCCAAACTCCAACCCTTTGTACATACATTTTTTTAGCTTCCGCCTTTTTGTTTGTCTAGACACCTCTCTTAGATTTCTATGCACACAAGGGACTTTGTGATTTAAGTTTGGGGGATGGGTCTAGAGTACTCTTACAACGTTTCTTGTGTTCTTATTTTCTGTTTTACATGCATTCGTTTAGGTTGTAAGAATCCAGTTAGATTTTTCTTTGTGCATTTGATTGTTGCATTTCATGGCACTTAACGCATAGAAAAACCAGAAAAATTTTAAAAAAATTTGAAAATGAAATCTGAAAAAAATAATATAGAGTGATCATATACTTGCATCTATTTAGCTTTGCCTTTAGGTTGCATTCACATAGGATTCATGCATCCATACTTGTTATGTGGGAATGATCTTGGTGATGGGAAAACTTGTTAGGCTAGTTAGTAACCATTGTGAATGCTCTTGATTGGTAAATAGCCGTTTTAGAAAGTTTTTGGGCAGATCATTCACTTAGTGAACTTTGCTTGGGTTGTGTTTCGAATAGGCCTTGTTTGATTCCTTCTAAAAGTGAACTTAAATTTCCAATCTAGAGCCTAGAGATTCATCAAATACCTTCCTTCTTTATGTTTAACATGATCCATTATGTGTATATGGTTAAACCATCTCAAGTTAAGTAAAAAATGAAAAAAATGAATGATGGCTGCCCACCAAACCGAGTAAGTGGTAAAGGTCAAGCGACTGGAAGGATGCGTAAACCGTAGCCTTTAACGCCCGTGTATATCCACTGCTTACTCCATATGCGGGTTGGTGAAGCAACTTGGAAGGAGGCGTAAATCCGTAACCTTTCATGTTTGTGTAAGTCAACTTCGGAAAAGCCAAAAGGGCACATAAAAAAAAGAAGAAGAAGAAAGAAAGAAAAGAATAAATAAGCGGGCAGCAAAAGAATGAATGAGAGGAAAAACCATTTGAGTTGAAAAATGATCATGCTAAGCTTAGGGAAGTTGAATTATGTACTCGTTGATCTCTAGTTTCTTTTGAGGACCGCACCGAAAAAGAAATAAGGAATTAGACTCAGACCTTTAAAGACCGGCTTAGGTACTAGGAATCTATAGGCTGGATGCTATTCTTGAGGATGAGTATATTGCGGTTTCCAAAATGATAGAGCCCACATGTGGTTTACACCCTAGCCTACACAAGTACTCATTGGATTAGATACTCCCACTTTGTGTGCAGTTTTTCCAGCTTAGATCATTGCACTTGCTTGAGGCCAAGCAAGATTTAAGTTCGGGGGAGCTGATGTGTGTTATTTTTGATGGTTTTAGAGTCATATTAGAGGTTGTTTTGCATCTGTCTAGATAGATTTTCCGTTTACTTAGGTCTTTTTAGGCTTGTTTTGCTTTCTTTGCATTTGCATTTGGAGTTTGGAGCTTTATCTAGGTAAAGGAGCAGAAATGAGTGAAAACTGGAGCTAAGGACAATTGGATCAGATGCTAGAACGTCAAAGGCCAAAAGGATCATGCAGCCTCAGATAGCTACCTTGCAGATCGCATGGCGAGGACTGCCCAGAACACTCAAGAAAAGCCGCCTCAGTCACCAACCTCAATCTATTTGCTGCGAGGGACGATCAATGTGGAACAAAGGCCAAACTCTCTTCATCACAAGGATTACACTCGGACCCACTATTCAGTCTGAACCCATGAGGACCAAGACAAGAAGCACTCCTTGGTGCCAAAGCTCGCGCAAGGAGTCCAAGGACAAGACTCACAGATTTCCTGGTTGACCGACTTAGGTCGGTTTGACCATTAGGGTTATGCAAATAACCCAATAAATACCCTCTAATCACACTCTTATTAATCATCTGTTGTTTTAGCTGAAAACTCTCTCTATTTTTATTCCTTTTATCTTTAAGCTTTGTTTAAGGTACTCTTTATGATTATTGCTTTATGATTATGCTCTAAGTTTATATGAATTAAGTTTATCTTGTCCTTCATCTTTACTTTACTGCAATTTCATTTAAGCTTATTTATGCAATCTAGATCTTCCCTTCTCCTCCACCCTTACGTAATGAGGCACAAGTAGATCCGTTTGGATATAGAGGATAGGGCGATTGGAGGTGAATCCGTTGATTTCCTCGCCGTGCTAGCCATGAGCTGAACTCCGATCTCTTCTAGCAAAGCCAAGCTTAATGCTGATCTCTCCCTGATCAAGAGAGATCTTATTTGGGCCGTGATCAAAAGCTAGCGCTAACGGGAAAGGAGACAAGTGCTTAGTTAGTGATGGCCTGATTCGCCGAAGAGAGATCTAGCATGTGGGTCGGCTGTTAGACAAGTTGGGCTTGGCTTAATGTGTTCGGGTTGGATTGATCGCGGGGAGAGCCATAACAGATCAGCCGATCTGGATAGGGATCCTCACCGCGAGAGCGGGCCGATCTAGCCTAATCTCGGTCTAGAGATCGCTTAAAGAGTCCGACGAGTTGGGATTGACAATTTTATCTCTGATCAACCTCCCTATTCTCTAGATCCTTGCCTTAAATTCAGTTCTTATCTTATTGTAATTGTTGTGCTCTGTTTATTTACCATTTCTCTGTTTTGGTCATTTTAATTCTGCTTTATTTTTGTCATTTTGTGTATTTGTCCTTTGTGCTAGAATTGGAGCTAGTGAAATATATTGACCTATCTTTGTGATAGAATGATTAGGTTAACTTGGACTAGGATATATTATTAGATAGGTTGTTTACAAACAATTCGAGTATTTGGTTCGACAATTTCCAATTACTTACCCTATGCTCAATGATTTGATAGACGAACCATAAAAAGCCTTTTATCAGTATGTTAATTCATCAGAGGGAAAACTAGAACCTCGAGCAAAGAAGGGAGTTTTCATAGGATATCCACTAGGAGTAAAAGGCTATAAAGTATAGCTTATTTAGGAACATAAGAGTGTGATAAGCAAAAATGTAGTGTCCAAAGAATATGTGGTTTATAAAGATGTCAAAGCAGAGAAATCAACAGTTATAAATCAGTTTGACTCAAACAGGTTAATAAGTTTCAAGTTTACAGACAGAAGCATAGATGAAGATGGAGCTACTACAAGAGTCGAAGAAACCACAAACACACAACCAACAAAAAATGAAGAAAACGAAGACCAAGAAGAAAACAACACAAGTTCGCCAAGCAGCTACCAATTAGCAAGAGATAGAACAAGAAGAACAATCAACCTGCCAACAAGATACCTAGAATACAAGTGTGAAAGTAATATAGAAGAAGGATCCTTATCAGCTTTCATTTGTGCACTAACAGAAGATGCAGGTCAAGGAGTACCAAGCTTGTTCTTAGAAGCAATGCAAGATTATGATAGTGATAAATGGAGAGAAGCATCCGTGGAAGAGATGGACTCTCTTCACAAGAACTATACTTGGATTCTTGTAGACAGACCAAAAGGTAAAAAGGTAATAGGTTACAAGTGGGTGTTCAAAAGAACGGCAGGCATTGCAGGAGTAGAGAAGCCAAGGTTTAAGGCGTTATTGGTTGCAAAGGGTTACAATAAGAAAGAAAGAATAGATTTCACAGAGATTTTTTCACCCGTAGTTAAGCATAAACAATAAGATTCATTTTGTCTATTATTTCTAACTTTGATTTTGAGTTACAGCAACTCAACGTGAAGATAGCATTCCTACATGGCAACTTAGAAGAATATATACTCATGGAACAACCAGAAGGGTTTAGTGATAAAGCTCATCCGAACAAGGTATGTCTCTTTAAGAAGTCTCTTTATGGGTTGAAACAGTCACCAAGACAGTGAAACAAAACGTTTGGTGAGTTTATGCGTAACAATGGTTACATTAGAAGTGAATACGATAGTTGTGTCTACTTTAAGAAATTAAAGTCAGAACATTATGTATATTTTCTGCTTTATGTTAATGATATCCTAATAGCGTCAAATGATAAGGCTCGAATAGGTGTTTTAAAGGATTTTTTAAAATCTGAATTTGAGATGAAGGACCTAGGTGATGCTAGAAAGATATTGGGTATGGATATATGTCAAGATCGTAATGTCGGTACACTCAAAGTCACAAAGAAAGTTATTTGAGGCGAGTTCTAAGTAACTTCAAGATGGATCAAGCTAAAGAAGTGTCAACACCACTAGGAGAACATCTGAAGTCGAAAGCAACAACAAAACATCAATTAAAAGAGCAAGAACATAGTATGAAAAGCATTCCATATCAAAGTGCAGTCGGAAGTATCATGTATGCCATGACAAGAACAAGACCTGACCTTTCCTTCACAGTAGGTTTAATCAATAGGTATATGAGTAAACCTATCAAGGATCACTGACAAACAGTAAAGTGGGCATTATGATACATAAGAGGATCAGTATCCATGGGTTTAAGCTATAGAAAGAGTGAAGAATTCAAGATTGAAGGGTATTGTGACTCGGACTATGCAGGGGATTTGGACAATAGAAAATCGACCTTTGGGAAAGTATTTATGGTTGGAGAAACACAGTAGGTTGGAAGTCCAATTTACAAAGTATAATGGCATTGTTTTCTACAGAAGCAGAATACGTCTCACTAACAGAAGCATTAAGAGAAGGAGTTTGGTTAAAGAGTTTAGCAGGAGAGCTCGGATATCCTCAAGACACAATAAAGACATATCGTGATTCACAAAGTGCAATTTCACTTTCAAAGAATGCAGTATACCATGAAAGGACTAAGCATGTAGTTACAAGTTCAACTACATAAGGGATCACATAAGCAAATGAGAAATTGAAGTTCTAAAAGTCTCGCCATTTGAGAATTCGGCAGATATGTTAACCAAGTTGATACCAATATACAAGATGCAAGAAGCATTGAAGATGGTTCGTGTATCAAAGAAGTAAAGCAAGGAGAAATAAAGATCCACCAAGAAAAAGGGAAGATCAAGACTAAGGTGGAGAATTTTAGTAATAGTCATGATCTAAGTGTTTATATAAGATTAATTGAAGATGTTGTGTGCACCGGAGTCTTCAGTTATATTGCTAGGAAGCCAAGTTAATGCGCTTCGAGATCCATTTAGTTTAATGGGCTTATTGGATCAGGTTAATGAACCAACCACTTCACATGGGTGAGCTTCTACTTTCTCAATAACGAGGACGAGATAGAGAGATGAAGCTAACAGAAGAAAATAGGATCTTATTTTTTATGAGTTTGTTAGATCTCAAATATATAAGTTTGATTCTTTGTTGTATTTTACAGTTGATCGAGTAAGATTGTAACAGAGATAGTATAGAGAGAGAGGAATCTCAGTGTAAAAAGTGAGTCAAGAACAAGCTCGGTGATAGTGGATTTCGGAGCTTTGACTCTGGCGAGACGTAGGATTCTGTTTAACGGATTCAAACTTGTTAAACTTCCTATGTCTATTTCTTTCTTGTTACGCGCATACAATTCTAGCGATATCAAAATCAATTTCGAACATTAATGTAATATGTGTTGTTGTTGAAGTTGATGGCTACTTTGTTTGTTGATTGGCTTCCATTATTGTTTTGAAAGGTGTGTGTTTCTACAGAGCCCAGAAGCATAGATTGAGCAGTCGATGAAATTATTCATACCTTAGATGAGAATGAGGACCACTTAGGTAGTAATAGATACTTTTGTGGACACAAGTTAATCTTAGCGGATATATAATATAGAACAATATATGGAAAGAAAATTATGTAAATGGTTCACTATGTAATTAGGGCTCCAATGTATTGTATATATACTGTAATATCTTAATCAATAATATTCATTTAGCCAGTTATCTTACATGGTATCAGAGCATTTCGATCTCTGAATTTCTTTTAATTCCTGTGGCTACATCTCCATCCTCAACCTCTCCTCACAAAACCATCACCATAACAGCAACTCAAACAATTCTTCATGTCAACATGACGAATGTCTCAAAGCTAAACACCTCCAATTTTTCTTGATGTGGCAAAGACAAGCCCACACTCTCCTCGATGGCTATGAATTAGCTGGCTACATTGATGGTACCACCCGACCGCCCTCCTCTACTCTTGAAATAGAAACCGGTGTTGTTCGGAATCCAGCTTACACATTATGGAAACGCCAAGATAAGTTAATAAGATAAGTTAATCTTCAGTGATGTACTTGGTGCTATTTCTATTAACGTTCAACCCTTACCCGCCACAACTAATACATCTGCTGAGATCTGGGATACTTTGATTGCTACATGTGCTAAACCGAGCCGTGGGCACCTAAACATATTAAACAATGGACCAAAGGCCGTAAATGTATTGGAGAATACTTTCAGGCCTCACTACCAGATTCGATCAGCTTGCTCTCCTTGGTAAACCTCTAGATCATGAAGAAAAAGTGGAATATATCTTGGAGGGACTCTCAGATGATTATAAAACTCTTGTGGATCAGACTGAAGGCAGAGATGTTACGCCTTCTCTCACAGAATTACATGAGAAATTGATCAATCATTAACTCAAGATCAATGCTTCTCACCCTGGATCTGCACCGCTTCATGTGACAGAAATTGTAGCTCAAAATCGCAGCCCTAACCAGCACAACAACACTGGCCGTTCATAGTCTCATAACAACTGGCAGCAACAACAATATGGTGGTTCGCAAAACTCAAAAAATAACAACAAATGAATGGTGGCAATAACAATTGGCAATCACAACTAAAATCTTGTGGCAACAACAACAATTCAAGAGGATACCAAGGAAAGTGTCAGCTGTGTGGAGTTTTTGGTCACAGTGCCAGACGATGTGCATAGCTACCTCAGCAATTCAATCCTCCTCAGTCTGCAACTTCCTCATCGTGGCAGCCACGAGCACATATGGCTACTACTCAGCCGTATAATCCACAGAATTGGGTCCTTGATTCCGGTGTGACTCACCATATCACCACAGATCTTGACAACTTGGCTATTCACAAGCCTTACACCGGTGAAGATGGAGTGACAATTGCAGATGGATCTTCTCTTCAGATCACTTAGACGGGATCTGGTTCTCTTCCTATAACATCTCGCAATCTGAAACTTGATGAGATTCTTTATGTTCCACAATTACATAAGAATCTACTTTTAGTTTATCGCCTATGCAATAATAATGCAGTCTTGGTTGAATTATATCCTTCAATTTTTTAGGTGAAGGACTTGCAAATGGGTGTCCCATTACTCCATGGCAAAGCTGAGGATGAGCTGTACAAATGGCTGATTCTCAACTCAATTCTAGCCTCTTTCTTTGTCTCACCTACACCAAAAACAACTCTTTCAAGCTGGCACTCCAGACTTAGTCATCCGTCTCTTTCATTTTTACAATCTATTGTTTGTCGGTTTTCCTTACCTTTGTCTACCTCAAATTCAGAACACCTTTCATGCTCAGATTACTTGCTCAATAAAAGTCATATATTACCTTTTGCAAACACTACTCTCAATTCTACTAAACCGCTTCAATATATATTTACTGACATTTTGACATCACCTATTATTTCCATTGACAACAACAAGTATTACCTGATTTTTGTTGATCATTACTCTCGGTATACCTGGTTCTATCCTCTTAAACACAAATCACAGGTCAAAGATACTTTCATTGTCTTCAAAAATCTAGTGGAGAATCGGTTTCACAGCAGAATTCAGACACTATACTCTGAAAATGGTGGGGAGTTCATTGCTCATCGCTAATATTTAGCAGCTAATGGCATATCTCATTTCCCCACACCACCGCATACTCCAGAGAATAACAGTGTTTTAGAACGAAAACACAAATATATAGTAGAGACGGGTCTTGCATTCTCACT
This sequence comes from Lepidium aucheri, assembly GCA_900406435.1. Taxonomy (NCBI): domain Eukaryota; kingdom Viridiplantae; phylum Streptophyta; class Magnoliopsida; order Brassicales; family Brassicaceae; genus Lepidium; species Lepidium aucheri. The sequence continues at coordinate 5,883 of OVBA01002667.1, read as the reverse complement.
CACGCCTTTGTTCCCACATAATATTGGACCTATGCAATGTCAACGACGGTATATCTAATCAACAGAATGCCAACTGCAGTCATAGAAAATGAATCACCATACTCAAGACTCTTTGGTGAAGTGCCCAATTACCTGAAGCTGCGTGAACTTGGTTGCCTTTGCTTTCCCTGGTTGCTACCATATACAACTCACAAGCTCGAATCATTCTCCAAGGCATGTGTTTTCCTTGGGTATTCTCTTACCTAAAGTGCATATATGTGTCTTGATGCCTCCACTGGCCGTATTTACATCTTTTGTCATGTACATTTCGTGGAAACAGAGTATCCATTTCGCTCATAGAAACACATATCCTACGTCCCTCATTAAATCAATTCTAATCTTCCCCAAAAATCCCACTCTTCACCACAATCCCAGTTTGTCCTTTCTGCACAGCTCCCCTCGCTGTTGCCTATAGCTCAAAACCCGAATGCAATTACTTCGCCTGCACCGCCGTTGCTGTCACAGGAACTCAACTCCAGTTCATCGCAAAACATGGAGCAGCACAATGAGACACAATCGGCTGCTGTGAATTTGGGTCATAACATAAATGAATTAGGCCCAAATTCGAATATAGGCACAACTAATGACATCTATACTTCTTCACTTGACATGCCCAATAACACAATTGTTCAAACATTGAGCCCATATCATGATGTTTCCTCCCCGGTGTCACACAAACAAATATCAATAGAGCGTCAATTGTCCCAGATACTGCCGGTGAACTCCACTCCAACCAATACACGTCTGATGCGTACTAGAGCAAAAAAAATATCGTCAAACAAAAGCAGAAGCTCAGTCTTGTAGCACTTCTCAAATCATAGATTCCAAACATGTTGCTTAAAGCTATGAGAGTGATTCACGATGGCAAGGAGCTATGTCAGAGGAAATTAACGTTGTCATCATAAACAACACTTTCGATCTGGTATCTGAAGAATCTCATCAGAATCTCATTGATACCAAATGGATTTTCACCATTAAATATGGTCCAAATGGTGAGATTCTTTGTCCAAAAGCCAGACAGGTTGCTCGTGGATTCAATCAACAATATGGTAAAGATTATTTTGATACTTTTAGCCCAATAGTCAAGTCTTTAACAATTCGTTTGGTATTGGCAATAGCGGTTGGACAAAACCGGAGCATTAGACAATTGGATTTCAATAATGCTTTCTTACAGGGAACTTTAACAGAGGATGTATATGTAACTCAACCTTCCGTCTTTGTGCACAACGACCGTCCAAATCATGCTTGTAAACTTCACAAGGCCTTATATATGCAAGCAAGCAAGCCCCACGAGCTTGGTATGAAGAACTCAAGACGTTTCTCTTTCACATTGGTCTCCAAAATTCGATTGCAGATACATCAGTACTTGTATTCAGTGATAAAGAAGCGCTGGTGTATATCTTGGTATATGTCGATGATATTGTGATTACAGGAACCCACACAAATGTGGTGGATAAATTCATCAATCAATTGGCCGCGAGGTTCTCTATGAAAGATATGGGTCAGCTCAATTACTTCTTGGGATTAAAGGGTACCACAACGACAAAAAAGCTCCATCTCAATCAGCAAAAGTATATACTCGATCTCCTTGAAAAGAAAAACATGCTGAATGCAAAAACTCTCTCAACGCCTATGGCTGTTGCACCTAAACTGAACATCAATACGGGCTCTCCTATTGACGATCCACACGAGTATCATCAAGTGTTAGGTAGTATTTAGTATCTGGCTTTCACTCGACCGGATATCTCGTTGCAGTCAACAAACTCTCTCAGTATATGCACAAGCCTACATATATGCATTGGTAGGCTGTGAAACCTGTGTTGCGGTACTTGGCAGGAACTCCAACTCATGGTATATTCTTTCGAGCTAATACTCCCTAATCTCTTCATGCCTTCATAGATGCAGACTGGACAGGTTATACAGACAATTTTGTCTCCACTAATGCATACATAGTACATATGGGTAATGCGCCAATATCGTAGTCTTTCAAAAAGCAGAATGGTTTGGCTCGATCTTCAACAGAGGTAGAATACCGAGCTGTAGCACACACTGCCTCTGAGCTGCGATGACTTTGCTCAATGCTTAGTGAACTACACATTCCATTGAAGACTACGCCAATTATCTATTGTGATAACATGGGTGATACCTATCTATGTGCCAGTCCAGTCTTTCACTCGAGGATGAAGCACATAGCCTTAGACTATCATTTTGTGCTAAAGAATATCAAGTCTAATGCTTTACAAGTAGCTTACATCTCCACTGTGGATCAGTTAGCCGATGCTCTCACAAAGCCCTTGTCTAGATCACGTTTCCAAGAACTATCAAGCAAGATTGGAGTTACAGATGTGCCTCCATCTTGAGGAGCGTATAGAACAATATATGGAAAGGAGAATTATGTAAATGATTCACTATGTAATCAGGGCTCCAATGTATTGTAATATCTTCATCAATAATATTCATTCAGCCAATTACCTTACATATAATTCATACGCACCAAGAAGAGCTTCTCGAGTACCCAAAATCTATCCATATTTTTGACTCATTTACCAGGTTCATTTGCTTACTCGCTGCTATCGTGTGATGCCTGAATTCTGAGTGTATTTTCAAATTCTACTTTATTTGTTGTTTTGTTACAATAGATTCATGGTGTTGATGCGACTTGTGACTTTCCTGCCATTATGGATGGATAGTACAAAAGTTGTTTCCACTAAACGCAAGTGCAATTTAACCTGCTATTTCTTCATTACGTGATCGTTTCGCTCTTGCATATTGTAATTTATGTAGATTCCATGTCCAGTATTTTGATTTAGCCCATTCTGGTATATTGTTTGCATCTAAGTAGAAATCATTTCTCCAGAAAATTGTTTAGAACATCTTACAATTATTGTGAAGTTTCGTGATGAAATTCTTCCACTTGAAATGTGTTTTCCTGATATGAGGATACCGGCTGATCCCTGGTGATGACTTTACGCCTGCCGCTTATCAAGTTGTTTACTTTGATGATATTAGAATCTTTTTTTTTCTTTTATATGTTAGACTGTTTATAATTGATGATTGTTTGTCACAAGTTTAGTTTCCAGGTTAGAACTGCTTGAATTTTCAACACGTATGGATCCAGAATGTTCCTTGATGACGGATGTATTGTTAGTAACTTTGTTGGCCAGGTTAGCTCCTGCATCAAAACATTATGCCAGCATTTGCTTTCCTATACAATGTTTTAACGATGACCAATACTTATGGAGAGCATCCGCCAACACCTAATGGCTGTTTACGGTGATGGAAAACAAAATCGAAGCTTTGAATATGTTTCTGACTTGGTACGCAGCAATCTCTGTTTCAATCCACTATGTTGTATGATTGATTTTCCCAACCACTGAAAAAGATGTACTGTCATGATATTTAGCTATGAATTCTCTTTCTAGGTAAAGGCACTCGTAGCGTTAATGGAAAATGATCACGTAGGACCCTTCAATCTTGGTAACCCAGGAGAATTCACAATGCTTGAGTTTGTAAAGGTTTGATTTACTTTTGCCATATCTTTCTGCTCCCTGCAAAGAGAAAAATGAAAGCCAAATGGGTAGATATAGGTCGTGTTATTAATTTCTCTGGGTTAAAGTTGGTTTGGTGAAGAATCAATCCAAACTTTGAAAGCTTTTTTATTGTTTTGTGTAAAATTAAGTTTGGGTTGGGATTTAGTTTGAAATAAATCAGTTTGATTTCTATCCTTTGAGAAATTCAATAATATGATCCAACAAAAAAAACCCTGAATTCAACAGGAACAATGCATGCAGGTGGTTAAGGAGGTGATCGACCCAAGCGCAACCATAGATTTCAAACCGAACACAGCGGATTATTCTCACAACATTGTAAACGAAACATAAGCAAAGCAAAGGAAGTATTTAACTGGAAAACCAAACGAAGGATCTTCCTCGCATGGTCAGTGACTTCCGTAACAGACTTGTTGGGATAAACTTAAACCAAGTTACTTGTTGAATAAGTTAGATAGTTAGATTAGATAAACTTGAGATACTTTAGGAGTTATGTAAAATATATTTAGGAATACAAAATTATCTAATCTATATAAGGAGATGCCAAGGTTGTGGCATAATATGTGAATTCATTGTTTGAGGGTTTAGATTTCAAATTATTTTTCTAAGCTAATAACGAAGAGTTATTTCTTTATAATCTTTGAATTCAACAATTGAAATAAGCTTAAAGTTGATTACTTGCTGATCAAGTTAGATCATTAGATTAGATAATATTGAGATATTTTAGGAGTTTTTTAAAATATAGTTTTTCCTAATTGTAATAGAAACGTGTCTAACCTATATAAGGAGATGTCTAAATTGTGGCATAGCTTGTGAGATGAAAATTGAGAGTTTTGATTTTATATTGAGTTTCATAAGCTAATAAAGAGAGTCATCATACTTCTTAGATTCCACATATTCGAACCTTAGAATCCACAGGAATCTTGTACGAAGACGTAGGCAAAGGTCTTTATATCACTCACACAATGAGATTCTTCTTCAACAATGATTTATATATAGTAGGAATTGGAACTACGCGTTACCGCGTGGTAACTCATATCTATAAAAAATACATTATGACATTTTAACTTATATTATTATATAATATAAAAAATACTCATTACTAATTCTTTTAAATATATAACATTTAAGATATAATAAAGGAATGTACTTTTTTGGGAAATATATATATATATATATATATATACATTTACTTTGAAAACACATTTAAAGGACAATGAAAATATTTAAAATTGTTTGAAATATTGTTAATTTTTAGTTGAAATATATTATGACAAGTGGCATTTAGTTTAGTGGCATGTGATAAGTCCATTAAAGGCATGCACAGTTGTATATCGGGAATCGAGTCCTACTGCCTGTATTATGCAGGAACTTGGCTAATGGACCGGCTTGTTGAGGTCCAATGTTGACAAAAATATGAAATCATTATATTTCTAACTTATATTATTACATATACATAAATTAAATAATACAAAAACCAATCATGATTCACCTAATTACCTAGAATCTTAAGGCATAATACATAGATGTTTTCTAACATTAATTTTAAATCTTAACAAGTGACCAAACACACATTACTAAAAAATACACAATTCTAGACGAATATTCATTATAAGTTAAAAAGTGTAGGAAAAATTAAATAATATTCTAAGATAAAATTTTCGATTAAAAGGCACAAGTATTATCAATAATTATTTTTGGTACATATATGTTGGAGACGGATCCAAGATCCTACTTCGGTCCACGAAAAACAATGGAGCAAATGTTAAGTAACAAACTCGACAAAAGCATTGAAGCCTCAACTCGGATATTCTCATCAACTCAAAAAATTCTTTTCTCAGAAAAGCGCCTCAAACTCAAAGAGAAGTCGGACGACATATCAACAAAGCAAAGAAATGAAAGTTTTCCTATTTCGACACAGAAAACTTCCAAAAATCTAGCATGAATCTCCTAGATACGATGTTATCAAGAGAATTCTATATTTTCCTTTATTCAATCTACTTTATAACCGCCTCTATAATATATAAATAGAGGAGCAGATCCTTTAAAAAGGGGATCGACTTTTTGACTACACATATTTAGCTAATAAGAACTCTATTCGGCAATCATCTTTACTCGTTTAAGAGATTAATTTTTTTTCTCTCCTATTAACTTCACAAGAGTCCTTGCCCATACTTCCCTCTTTAATCAAGAACCTCATATCTGTCCCCTTTGTGCTAGTCCCGGTGATAAGATGGGTTTTTGTCCTATGCTATCAAATCATTGAGGTATGGTAATAAGTAGGTGGGTTGTCGAA